>VWZT01005161.1:29520-100256 GCA_013397055.1 Pachycephala philippinensis | reverse complement strand
GCGGGGTCCCCAGAGCGCTCCGGCACCGCTGTCCCCACAGGGGTCCCAAAGGGCTCCCAAAGAGCTTCCAAAGGGCTCTCCACAGGGTTCCAAAGGGCTCCCAAAGGGCTCTGACATTGCTCCCTCGGGGCTCCCCACGGTGTTCCCCGCAGTGCTCCCCGCAGTGCTCCTGCAGGGCTCCTGCAGGGCTCCCTCAGAACTCCACACACGGCTCTGACGCTGCTCCCCACAGGACTCCCTCAGGGCTCCCCGCAGCCCAGGGCAGTGAAGGAGGGGAGCTGGATGTGCCCAGATGGGCTTTGGGGAGTAAAGCAGCCACCCTGGCTTCCCCCAAAGGTTGGAAGAAGATGTGTAAGACTTTTAAAGGGTGGCAGTGGGGCGGGCATGGGAAGATGTGCCCTCTGCTGCCTTCTGCCTCCGTGTCCCACCCAAACCCACCCAGAAGTCATTCATGGGAGGACCCTTGCAGGGGTCTCCATGGGAATAACACCACTATCTCCCAGCAATAAGGGCCCTTTTCTGCTACTTCCAGTGCCCCGACATCCTTACTCCAACGTGCTATACCTCATCCTTCTCTCAGTGCCTCTGGAGAGCTTTCCAGGACGGATAGTAGGAGAAGAATATGACATCAAATGTCTGATGTGCCTCTGACAGCAGGTCCTCCACATCTTGTGTGCGTACAGGAGTCTGGGACCAGTTTGACCATCCCAGACTATCCCAGTCAAAGGACTCCAGCCAGCCGGGGCAGCACCAGGCCCTTCCACTGAGGAGTCCTACACTGATAACCAGCATGTTTGTGTCCCACACAGCCAGCCTCCAGCACGGCATTCGTAGTAGCGTACTTGGAGCATCAAGAAAGATGCTGTCTTTCGAGAAGTCCTAAAGGATATGGAACATGTCTTAAATGACAGATCTAGGCTCTGAGCCTGAACAAGTTCATTATGTATTGCTTAACTTTATTTTGCATAAAATATGTATAAGTCTTAGCAGGCTGAGGGCCAGGACACTCGGAGCACCCTTACACCCCCACACACATGGAAGATAATACAACATATTTTCCATATAACAAGTGGCAAGATGCCAGAAGTTATCTTCCAAAATGTTCCGCAGAATCTGTAATCCCCAGCAATAGTCAGCACTTTGCTGTTAGAATGCTTAAAAATACTCAGAGCTTCCAAAGGCAGATAGCCTGTGATATCACAGCGGTGTAGATTAAGTGCTGATTCAGAAGGGAAAGTACCTTGATGAATCAACCCCCACTCCCTGCAGTTTGCAGGATATTTTTGGAGGTCCTCTGCCCAGGTGAAAACCTATCTGATGGTGATCGGTGCAGAAATGTTTATTTCTAAGTTGTCCATTTTTAACTGTCTAGTTGCTATTTCCCACAAAAGCTACAAACGCAGAAAAGCTAGAAGAAATCTCTTAACCAAATCCCAATGTATTCCTAGTCCCAATGAAGAGGATTTTATCCGTTTCTGTCTGTACTTTGCCCACAGAAACACTCAGTGGAAGTGGAAAGTACTTTTGTAATTGGAGGACAAAATATCAGGATGAGGAGAACGATGAATAAGAAATTCCAGAACAAGCAGTGTCTAAAGAGTCATTCCAGTGGGTTGTCTCATGTGGAATGACCTTGTCTCTTATCTCTGATGAGAAAGATTTTATACAGGACACTCCTGGGAAAATTATTGCCTCTTCGATTTAATATTGGTGCAGTGTGAGATACATCTAAGGCAGAAATTCCATGTACAGGGTTTGGGGATGTGTAAGACTTTTAAAAGGTTGTACAAAGTGAATGAATGGTGAGTCAGTGACATATGAATGGGCTAAAATAATAGACTTCAATGGATGTACATAGTTGTGTGCAATGTTTCCTCTGGTAACGTCACAGGAAGAGTAACAGAATGTTCTGCTGTCAAAGAGTTTTGTGGACACTGACTGGTCCCTTGTTGGGCAAACTCAATCGTGTCATAAGTGGGAAGTCCACCAGCCCCAGAAGAGATGTGTCTTTTGTCACCAGATGTGTCTTTTGTGCTTATACCGGATCCACAGAGGTGGAAACGCTCGCGTCTCCAGAATTCTGAGTGGGAGAAGCCCTAAAAGCATCTGCAGAGCCCTGATCAGAGCAAGTGTAAGACATTTTACATTCATTCCTGAATTCCTGCACTTCAGGAGGGCCATGCCACCACTAGGATAGAAGGACTGAAAAAAAGGGTTTTACCGAAGTTTGCAACAGTTGGTCAGTGTGTCAGAAACATGAGCACGAGGAAGAGCGTCCCTTGATGAGAGGGCACATCACTGCTGAGTCACCCTGTTGTGTTCTCCTGTTTCAGAGATCTCGGCAATGTGTCCTTAACCTGCTACAGTGACAGCAACGGCTGTGAATTCCCTGGAGATGTTCCCCGGAGCTGTATCTCACAGAAGGTTTTTAGATTGTCAGTACACCAGCTTTCCTCTGCCAAGCAGAACAAGGATCACCTTCCCACTGTTGGGTTGGACATGTGCACTCTTAAATCTGCCACCATGAGTGAGACCTGACCACAGCTCTCTGTGCTGTTCTGCCTGTCTGTGCCAAGCACAGTCACAGGACATATTCCTGCTATGATGTAGCTGTCTCCCTATCTTTTAGGGATGCCAAGGGTCCCTGTAGGAATTAATTTCTCTTACTTCCCAACCTTGTTTAACCTTAATGAAGGGGATATTGCTGGTGGTAACTCCTCCAAATATACTATGCTGTATCTTATGCCCTGGCTCCAGCCCAGGAGTGCAGGGAGTTGTATACAGAGGGTCAGTGAAGACATCTCCAAACATCTGGAAATACAGTGTTTCTAGACCCCTTTGGCATCCTGCCCCATGGATGAAGACAGACTTGGCAGTGGGGCACATATTAGAGGGCTGTGTTTGCCTAGCCAGTGGTGCTGTAGCCATTGAAAGATACTCTACAAACTGATCAGTTGATATTTCAAAGATTTTTTTTTCATCTAGGTCTCAGCCTGTGCTTCCAGCTGACCAGCAGTGCCGTAGCTGTGTAGAGCAGTCACCTGGCACAGAGCCAAAGCTTATCCCTCTTATTTTCCATATACCCCAAAGCCTATGCACACACAAACATAAATACGTGTGTGAAACAATATACTCTGAAAGGCTACTGAGGCTCTATGCTCCAGCATTCAACAGCCTGGAGTGTCCAGAATTTGCCTGGTTTTCCTCATCCAGATGAACTGTAATTGAGTTATCCACACCCTTTTCCTACAGGCATCCCCCTCACTCTGCATTGGCAATGCTTGCTGCTCCTGAGGGAGCAGCTCCCCTCATGATTTATTCTCCTCTTGTTTAATGTGCAGTGAAGGGGCTTTTTACTGCCTGTTATTCAAACTGTGCTTTGGGCACAAAATTATTCATTTCCGTATGGTTTTTCCATGGTGCTCATGACAGCAGTGTCTGAGAGTTTCACATGCACTGTTTCCTTTTCCAGTAATTTTCAGAGGATGCTGACCCTGTATTATCAGTGAGGAAAGAAGGCAGGCAGTGATTAATAAAAAAAGGGTCTTCATAATTTCAGTTTCCCGCTGTGAGTCACCCACAGCCTGAGTGCTTTGATGACAGACATTCAGAGCTCAGCTCCAGCAGTCATTGCACAAGCTGGATCTAAAGATCTCCTGCATAAACACCCAGGTAAGGCAGAAAATGCTGGTGAGTGCATTGCTCCCCACTGACTTTAATCTGGGAATTTTCTGGTTTTTTATAAGTTTACGATTCCTGTAACTTTTTTTGCTATGGGTAGTTCTCTAGAGTTTGAGTTAATTTTTCTAAGCAAACTTAAAATCTATAAATTTCATCAGTCTTGACCCAATTTGCCATAATACAGGTTAGCAGCAGGATGGGCTGTTTTGAACTGTGATGTGATTGGCAATTTTGGCCTCCCTGGTAGCAGAGGTGACTGTTTGATTGATAGGGACTGGCCATGTGAGGGCAGCGAGACGTGCTTTGCCAGCACATTTTGATTTGCTTTTTTTCCCAAGTATTTTCTGTCTGCAAAATAGTGATAATTGAACTGCTGCTTTCAGTTGTGAAAGGCGTTGCAAATATCACCAAATTAATGAAAAACTCTGCCATTTTTTACCAAAACTAGGTCTACTCAGTTTATCAAAGTATTCACATACAATTTCAAAAGGATTTGAATCCAGAGAGGTGCCTTAAAAAATCAAAATAAAAAAATCAGACTGTCCTGAAGGTACCAGGGAAATGGTATGTCTTGGGTGAGGGTTTTTCTTGAATCAATCCAACCTTAATTGGGCCGTGCTGGTGCCCACAACCCTCCTCCACTGGCAGTAGTGGATAATAGACATCGGATATTTCTCGGAGTCTGAGCAGCCCCATGAACTCAGCACCCTCCCATATTTGTATTGCCCTTCTCATGCCCTGTGGGTTAAACCTTCAATTTTAACACATCTGGGACTGAAGAAAAATTTCTTTTTGTGTTCCTCTCCATCTCCAAAAATCCTGTCAGTAAAGATGGAGAGAGGCGATGTGAGATAGTGTAAGATGCTATTTGTGCAAACATTTGTAATCCTAAACATGACCTCATGATGCAAACCAGTACTTTGGTGGCTTAAGACAAAACACAGCCTTTTTATGCTTTGTGCTATAATTACTTCATGAAGCAAAATCCTCAGTCAAATTAATTTTCTTCATGCATATCATAGGTATTAAACTGCGACTGTGCACAAGGATTAGCCTTTACTTTAGCTAGCCTGGCTCCAAAAGTAAATTGGAAAAGTAAGTGGCAAGGAAATAACAAACAGCTGAATATTTTGAAGCCTTTTCTATTAAAACAAGGTCTGTTTCCTCTAGTCTTCACTTCTCCCTGTCAGGCCAAGCATTGGAAGATGAGGAGAGTGGGAGCAGGAACAGAAGCAAGTGCGAGATAACCTACTAAGATAGTGTCTGTGCTGTGAAGAAGTTCAAGGACCTGTTTCCTTACAAACCATTCAGTGTGTCTGGCACCGCAGAGCTGATGGGATCCACTCCCTGCATTGATCTGGTGATGCAGACCTGGGGATTATTGGCCTACAAACAGCTATTGTTTGCAGGATTGGCAAATGAAAAAACCAAATATGTTTGTTTTCTCCACAGATCATGTTGCTTCCTACTTTCTCTTGATAAGAGGCATTTGGGGACGGTGCCCAGGTTTTGGAAGCAGTGGTTGTCTAGGCAGGAACTGAGAAGCCTAAAACGTGCTTTCTTCTTCTGCTCCTTCCTCCCTCTTTGCTCTCACTCATCATCACATCTGTTCTGGGCCCAATGCCCAGCAGTTCTGCATTAACGCCTCAGTACACACAGGCTCACACAGCTGAACAGTTCGCAATGCAACGTACCCGGTGCCGTCATGTCTTCCCGAATCAAGCTCCTGTAAACCGTTCTTGTTTACGGGAAGAATCACTTGGCTTCAGAATGCTACTTGTGAGTTGTGCCCAGCTGACTCGAGACACTTCAGGTCTTCCCAGAGAAAAGGTTTTGCAGGGCGCCGTCGTGAATCTAGAAAATACAGAACAGAGCAGGTAAACAAACATCCCTAAAGATGATCCCATCTCAGGCCTTGATCCTGCAAACCCACACGGGCTTAATGTTAAGCACATGAACAGTCCCAGATGACTTCAGCAGAGCTACTCACATGCTCACAGTGCAGAGCATTTGCCAGATCAGAGCCTTTATGTCTAATTGCAAAATAAAAGGCAAGTCTCCCAGTTCTATCAACTGTAATGAATTGTTATTAGCAGCACAATTTAAAATAGCCTCGGGGCAGATCCCTGGCAGACCACTGGGGATAAAGTGATGTGGACTTGTTGCAACAGAACCTGGAAATACTTTTTCTTGGATAAAGTGCCATGCCAGTCATAGGAAACGCTAACACTGTGATGAGGTTGTTTTTGTAGGCTTCGACCTGAGCAAGGCTTTTTTTTGTGGCTGTTCTCTGCACAATTCCTCTCCTTTCCACCTTTCGGGTTGAATTCTGCTGTTTGAACCAGGAGTCGGGAAACTGCTCTGCTCCTAACCTTGGGGATACTTTCTGTATGGATTTGATGATGTTACAGTGTCCAAAGGCACCTTTGCAAGCCACAGTGGGAACAACCAAACCACGGCCCCTGTCCAGCAGGCTCTTTGGCACCAGGTCAGCATCCACGACCCTGGGCTGCAGAGGGGTCCCATCCGTGTCCCCTCGGGTGAGGGGCTGGGCAGCACAATAGGCGACATTGTGTCCCGTCGCTGCTACTAACGGCGAGGCGGGGGACAGGCGAATCTAGGGGCACAGAGAGCGAAACCCACCCATGTCCATTAATGAAGGGCCAGCCCCGGGCCCTCATTAGGAGCCCGCCGGGCCGTGCCCCGGCCCCGCCGCCCGCCAGTGCCGGGGCCGAGCGCGGAGCGGCCGCGGCGCTCAGCGGGCGCGGAAAGCGGCGCGGCCTCTCCGGGCTGGCGTTTGCACCTGGGGCTGCCGCGGTTTAATGGACTTTAACACATGCAAACAAGAGCTTTTGTGTGCGGGCACAAAGGCTGCCCCGGCGCGGGGCTCTCCCCAACACTGCCGCATTGTTTCCCCTCCGCTGCTTCTTGTCACCCTCCTTGTCGGAGTTTAATGAGGACAACGAGGTTTCGCAGGCTCATTTCGCACTTCAGCAACTTTCTAACACTTCCCTAACGAGGGAGAAGGGGCCGGAGCGATCGGGGGCGCAGGGGAGGAGCCGCCCCGGCAGAGACCCGCAGCCCCGGGGCCGGGGCAGGTGCCCTCGGGACCGAGCCGGGATGCGGGACCGAGCCGGGCTGCGGAACCGAGCCGGGCTGCGGAACCGAGCCGGGCTGCGGGACCGAGCCGGGCTGCGGGACCGAGCCGGGCTGCGGGGACTCAGCCCCTTCCAGCCCGTCTGCGGCACCTCGACGGGACTCCATTAAAAAACCCCAACCTACTAACTTGCGCGATTTAAGCTCGGCCGAGAAGGCGGGAGTGTCCCTGTGGTGCCCGGAGGAGCAGCGAGGCTGCGGGGAGATGGTGGCTGCTGCGACCGCGGTGGGCAGCGGCGGGGACCGGCCCCGTGGCTCGCTGTGAGGCATTTTCCCGGAGCACGTAGTTTTCCCGGGGCCAGTAGCTTTCCCGGGAGCAGGCAGCATTCCCCGGGCTCTCCGGGCCGGAGATGAGCAGTTTTCTCACCTCCTGCCGTTCCCGCCGAAGCCGAGCATCCCTCCCGAAGGCGAGGAGGGAGCGGGGCGGATGCTCGGCTCCTCTTCCCTCGCCCTGAGGCGGTTTCTCCCCTCCCCGGTCGTGCGTTCACCCGGCACCGCTCGGCGCGTTCGCTGCTCCGGGACAGAGCGGGATTCCGCGGTGGCGGGGACCGGCGGGCGAGGGGTGCCGAGCGGGCTCGGTAAAACTGCGTGCAAAACCCCGGATTTGCACCGTTCAAAGCCCTCGAGATGTTATAACCGCTTTGGGCTTTGGGGGAGCGGTCTCTCCTCCCCAAACGCAGCCATTCCCCTCGGGCTGACTTTAGTTCCCCCTTTCTAGACAGCCAACGGTCCCAGGCAGACCGTAGCTGCGGTTTTCAGTGTTTTAGATGGAGATTTTGGGGAGGATTTGCCTTTAGCCTTTGCAAATCCTCGTTTCTGCCTCCTGTTCCCACGACCGAAATCTCCCCTCCACTTTTTTTCTTACATCCCTCTTCTGTGCGTGTGAGAAATTTGGAAAACTCGAGAAGTCGTTTAATGCAAAGGGATTTTAAAACACAAAAGTATGCTGTGAAAGAAAAAGAACCCAACACCCCAACCACTTAATTAGATACTTACCGAAGGAGCCATTAGAGCCTGCTGGGTATAACACGGTTTATAAGTTCTCTGGCCACAAAGAAATTCAATAATTACTATTTTTTTCCTCCCTTAGAATGGGATGGGTTAAGGATGGAGGGTGATAAACTTAACTCTGTTCCTGGGCTTTTTGCAGATTAGCCTTTGGCATTCACTGGTAAATACCAAGTGAATAGAGACTGTGTGACCACAGTACCTTGAATTAGGGACAAACATTTCCTCTGTGCATTTTAAATAATGCTGCTGCCAAATATTTTGTTACCAGAGATCATTATCCTTTTGAATGAAAACTCGAGGAGTAAAGGCATGGGTTTTGTCTTTGCTGGTGTGGAACAGACTATATGATATCTAGAACAGCAACAAGCTTTCACAAATTGCTATATGATTTCTACTGCCAGGTTCTGTGATATTGGATACGACATAAAAATAAAAAAGCCAGGCAGATAGACACAGAAACTCACAGAAACCACCTGTATATTTTGTTTCAAAGGAAAATCTCAGCTATTGTCTTACTGGCTCTGGTTCTGTTAGGCCTTGGATCTGCTTAATCTTTAAAGCTATTCAAACAAATTGAATGATACAAGGCAAGTCTTCTATAATTAATCCGGATTCTTGAATTTTGATACAAACTTTTATGTAACCGAGAAGTTTCTCTCTTTTCCTTGCAAAGACATTAAATAGGCACTAAGTCCTTCTGTCAAGAGTGCTACCATGAACAAAGTTAAAAGGAACAAACCTGGAAATTTTCCCTTCACAAGGAAGAAAGAGATGCAAACATAAAGTCATGGGAGAGCTGGTACTGGTGCCTGGACAGAGACCAAGGTTTAAAGTGGCCCCTGTGCTACAAACCACAGAACACGAACACAGGAATGGTGGTTTGTCCCAGGCACAGCTTCTGCAGGATGTTATTTTGTCAGTTTATCCCAACCTCACAGGGACTCAGCACTGGCACTCAAAGGTCTCATTTGAACCTTTTGAAATGTTTATTCTTTCACTACTACAGTCCAAAGAAAATGGAATCTATGCCATCGGGTATGGAAGAACTCGTGACGTCCACGCTCAGCTGCCACTGTGGATGGTGAAGCTTCAGCTGTGGTTTGCTCCTTCTCATGTTATGCAATTTTCTCTTGGTATTTGGCAGAACTGCTTCAGAATGGATACTTTGCAGAGCTGTGCATCTTGTGACGAGGCATTGTTGAAATCTCTCAATGTATGACTCCCTTGTAGGAGTAAAAATTTTATCTGGGTTATCAGGAAAGTAAGAATTATGTTGGGGTTTTGGGGTTTTTTTTTGGTGATTTGGACTGTCTGGCTTCAATGGAAAATCAACACACTGAGAAAGGTCTGTAGGTTTGGACCTGCTGAACTCATAGGTTGCAGATACAATTTGCACTGAAGCCACTGGTAAAAACCCTCACACACCCAGCAAAGGTTCAACCAGTGTCAGCAGCTCTCCAGGTTACCCCACGGCAGATCCACTGACAATCTCTGCTTTCTGACTCTCCATCTTTCCTCACACATTTTTCTTCAGATTCTGTAAAATCCAGTGAAAGAATGAAAACCTGTTGATTTTGAAGCTGATGTCTCTGGCAGTGATGGTTTGTACAGTGCAGTTCTACCATCGGGTGTACGGAAAAGGACCCTCTGCCTTCAGGGAATTACCTGATGGGCCAAAGGAGCTGGGTTTCCTTGAGTTTCTGAGCAGTTGTGGGTCTGACTGGCTTTTCATGGACACAGAGAGAAGTGGTGCTGACTGTACAGACAGAGCAAAAAGCTGTGCCCAGGGTCACATCAGCTGCTGTGCAATCTTGTCCTTGATCACATCAGGCAACTCCCTCTTTGCTGAATGCCCTACCCCTCATGCCAGGCAACAGTTCCACCTTTTACTCATCAAGGTGTAGTGTCAAATCATGTGCCCAGGATGTTGGTGCTCTGTGCCACCCTTTCACCACTCACGTTACCAGTGTCTCCAGAAAGGTAATGCCAAGGCTTGTTCTCCATTCCCTACAGAGGTATCACATCCTTCAGGTTATCCAGAGATCCTTTGGAGTGAGGCTCTTTGTTTTAGGATGGGAAAAGAAACAAAATAGAGACCCTGGTCCCCATAGAAGAGAGGAACCACCCAAAGCTGCACATGCAATGGCCCAGACAGGACATTTTTTGGGTGCCAGCAGCTCCCAGGTGCTGCTGCCGCTCCTGACGCCAAAGCCACTGGGTCTTGTCACAGCTGCTCCGTGCGCCAGCCCGGAGAGGCCACTGCTGATAACACTCTCCAGGTGTTCAGCCTGAGAACAAAGGCCCTTTTCAGTGGCTGCTGAGAAGGAAGAAGCCTCCTTGCTGGATGGAAAATGGCTTTCCTGGATGGCAATATTTGGTTACAGTACGATCTGTTACTTCAGAGGAAGCCCCGCAGAAGGGAGGGTAATTTGACTCAGGCATGTAAAAAACCATTGTGGGGACTCTTGTCTGCCTCCTTCTTCTCCCCGAAGTACTGAAACAACATTGACTTGTGATGTTTCATACAAGCAAAATAAAACTGGAATCTGGGATCAAAGTGTGCCTCATCTTGCTATGCTCAGTGTCATGAGGGTGAGCTGGGTCAGCACCCTGAAGGACCTGGGCGCTCTGCAGAGCCCCAGTCCCTTGCCTGGCTGGATAGCACACAAAAAAGGGTCTTCTAAGCACAAAACTGAGCTGAGAAAAGCTGTGTGCTGGTATGAGCACAGTCCAGGAGAAGCTTTCCCTCAATCCATGGACCTGAATTTCAGTGCTTGTGTTGGAACAGCTTAATCAAAAATTTTCACAGTAAAACTTGCATTGTTTGCACAGGGACACCTGAAAGATAATTTGGTCCTACGGATAAGGGTGAGGAGGTGGGTTTGGGTATATTTGGGTATATTTTCCAAGTAGCTGTGCATCCTGTTTTGGCACTGGAGGGATTTTCAAAGGGGGAGGTCTGGTGACCACCGACTGCAGCCGTCTAGAGGTGGCGCATTCCCCCTTTCCCACAGAACCAGCTGCCAAGGGAAGGAGTACCCCTTGCACAAGCACTGCCGTCATGTTATCCATGTATTTTCAAAACCTGGGCTCCTACCACCAGCTGAAGGCTTTCTGTGCTCTCCTACAGCCTCACCATGGTTATAATCTCCATGGGGTACTCCCAGTATGTTCCTTCACCATGGCTGCTCAGCCTGCCCCTACATTATCCCTACACCCCATAAGCTGTTCCTTACACCCCAGGGAGTCAGTTCCCTCGGATATGTAGGAGGTGACTTATCTAAAATTATTTTCTCCACATCTTTCAGGTAGAAGTGAGAAGGACAATCCAAGGAACGTTCCCACACTGATGAAGCATTTTCCGTCTCTGAAAGAAACACAGAGGGATGCTCTCCTCACCCCAAATGTACTTGCTTAGTGGAAAAGCAAAGACATGAAACCTCTTTTAAAATATCTGCTGTTCATGCATAGATATACCTCTATATAAAGCAGAACTTTTTATTTTAAGTAAGCAGAAGAACACTAGCATAGATACTGCACTTTTCAATCAAGCAGTACTATTTCCTATAAAAGACAAGGCTTCCCTAATTCTTCAAATGCACCAGCTAACATCTATACAAATAATGGGATTTGGCTGAGTACAGTTAAATATATTTGATTACTTCCCTTTTATCTAGTTCTAGGTTTACTGTACTTTTCCTTGGATGGCAAATAAGAAGCCCTTTTCTTCTAAGTGACAGCAGGGAAAAGAATCAGGTTGCTAATTTACCTGAGACCCAGGAGTGTGTAATGATAGATGTGTGCTGGAAACTACAGAGTGGGCTTTCTAATTTTGGGGGGAGGAGAGAGGGAAAGCGTGAGATTCGTTAATCTTTCAAATTGATGGTGCTTTTGCTGGTTGACTTTCATGGTTGTAATTACACACACATCAGGAAAAAAATGCAGTGAGGAGAAGAGCTGACAGGAGGCTGGGACCTAACGAAATGTGTCATACAGGAAGCAATTAAAATGGAAAATCACCATTCTCCAGACAAACAAGGATACAACGTGCTCGTGGTTAATCACAGTATCTCTCTCAAAGCAAAGGTAATAGACTTACCTGCAGCAGTGTAGGAAGTGAGCACACACATGGTCCAGGAGCAGTTTGGTTAAAGAAGCAGAAATCCTTGTGTGGATGTCCAGGCCTGCAGGTCACTAGTGCTTCCAAGGATGTGTCACCCAGGTTTTTGCATAGAATATCTCCTTCAAAGTCTTCTTGAAGAGATGTGAAGGAAAGAGGCAGGTGGGGAGGGAGAAGGCAGGATGGATGGCAGGCAGGCACAGAAGGGTCCCACCCATGGTTTAGGTTTGTTTCAAAATGGATGTGTTTTCTGCCCAAGGGAAAGCAAAAGCCTGGAGCGTGCCCGCGTTGCCATGATGCCAGATCAAATGGTCTGAAGCACCAGCAGCTTTGGGTGAAAAGTCACTTTCTATGTAGGAAAAGGAATCTGAGCCCAAGCTGAGTTTGCAGTGCAGATGTGCTGTTAGTCTGATTTAGGAAATGCTTATCTCCTCCTCTCCTGGGATTCCTTTGCCTTCTGGAATCTGAGCAGGCCACGTTCAAGCCAGGGTTTCACCTGAAGAGGTGCATTCACACCAGCCAAGAGAGGAGCAGTGCTGGAGGAAGAGGATGAGTCACACACGGGTCAGTGCCAGGGACAGTTCAGGTGATCTGAAGCAAAGTCATCTAATTTTAAAAAATACTGTAATGTTCTAGTAAATGATACCTTCTTTTTGTTCCTTAGAAGATTCAACCTACTAGTTCTTCCCTGGCTCTGTTTTAGCTGGTTCAGATATAAAGTTGGTTATCCAGAAAAGCAGAAAGATGCCATAATTTCCTGTAGGCATGTTTGTGTGTATTCTACACTTCCAGCAGACCCTAAAACATCTACTGGATCACCAAGCAAGCAGCTTTTGTCTCTTTGTTGTTTCATGGAAAAAAAAAATTGTATCATGGCTTTCAAGTAGAAAAAAAAATAGAGAAATAATAACATGACCCAACTGCGAAAATATTTTTTTTCATGAACTATACCAATGAATTGGAAATGCAAGTAGTAAAATGAATTGCCAAAAGTATCAAATATATGTTTTCAATAACTTTTTTTTTTGTTACCTAGTAAAATATTTTCCTGGAGAAGGGTTGTTAAACCCCTCAGTGCAATATAAAGGTGCAGTGATGTATTGTCTCAGAAGTGGTTTAATGGAGTTTTGGGGTTCCATTTTTTGTACATATTTTCAACACACGCAGAGCGTGATCAATTTGGATATATAAAATGCTCTATATTTCTTTCTAAGCAATGATCTTAACTTTTAAAGAATGTTGCTTAGTTAGGAGAGCATGTGTGTGTGTTTGCATTTTGGCAAGGCAGCAAATCACATACAATATTTATGTCATTTGAGAAAAGTATTTGTGCATTTGCCAACACCAGCCCTTTCTAAGAACCTAAAGGTATTTGATCTGCTCTAAAACACAGTTTTAGGGAGGATTAGGTGTGTGGGAGCAGTGGGCAGAGGGAAGGTCTGCCCGGTCGCTGCGGTGTGAAAGGGCAGGATTTTAGACAAACAAGCCAGATCTTGTTTCAGCTCAACTCTGACTCTGTTTTTCTGAAAATCTGTTTTTCAGATCTACCTGTGGCTTTGCTGCCAATGAGCAGGACTTTTGCAGGGAGGTTAGTGGTACAGGTTGGGCAGCATCGGGTGGAGTTTGACCCCTGCTCTCCTGCCACTCTTCTGTGATAACTCAAGGAGGTCAATTATTGTAAAATGTGCAGAGCAAAGATGGCAAAAGGATGATGTCCTGTGTTACACCAGTGATTCCCCCTGGTAACTGACCCACTTTACCCATTTTACTGGCAAAAGACAACCAACAGCTGAGTTTACAGGGATGGGGAAAATGTGGGGGATGCATGACCATGATTTATCCTGATCTCTCTTACTCCTGCTTCATGTATCATAGAATCATAAAAAATCCTGAGTTAGAAGACACTCACAAAGACTATTGAAGTCCAACTCCTTATCCAGTGGTGTGCCAAGGATCAGGACCTGTCCCTGTCTGCCTGGTATCTGCTGCTGTGGATTCGACTCAGAAGGTGAAAGCCCAGTGCCCTGCTCACACCCCAGCTGGCCGTGCAGACCCCCTGTGCTGACATCTTTGTGCCAAATCCAATGATATAACGTTTCATGCAGAGAATTTCTCCACTCCCCCTCCCTTATTTTTTTGTTTTATATCTCTTCTTTCTATCTTCAGCCTGTCAGGACTTTCACATACCTGCAGCTGACAGCTAAGAGATCAGGAACTTTGATGTTGTAAGGGATATTTTATCTCAGGTAATTCTCACCAATTCCTACCTTATTGTGTAGGATATCCAAGGACTCCGAGAGTGAGCAATGCCTTTGTCTGGTAAGATCAGAGCAATTTGCAAGCTTTTCTGGGAACAAGGTCCAATAAAGGGACTTTAGAGATATAATCTGTCAACCCCATTGAGCAGCACTCTGACAGCAGCCTTAGGATTACTGCCAGTTTAAGCATCACCCCGACAGAACAAGGCTGAGGGCACACAGTTGCAGTTATTTGCAGTAAGACATTGTTTGCTGAGGAAGCAAAGGAAACCCTTTATATCCAAATTCACTAAGTTTTTGCCTAGTTTCTCCCTCAGGCAAACAACTGACTCTACAGGGACCTGCTGCTTTTTGGTAGGAGTTTGGAAAAAACCTCACTCTTTGAGGTGCAACCTCTAATTCACAAGACTGACCTGATTTTGTGGCTCTGACTTGGACAGGTCACCCAGTAGAGCCAGTCCTGAGCCTGCAGCCACTGGGCAGAGGGTGGACTGCCACCCCAGTCCCCAGACTCTGGTGAATTTGTCACCTGTGCTGTGTGGCTTTGGCATCACAGGCAGGTGTGAGGACATGCAAAGCCTGTTCTCTTGCCAGTCCTATGGTAAGCACTATGTGGGGCAGTGGTAATGAGGGCTGTGATGCCCTAAGCCGTGCGTTTGAAATCCTCTTCTTCACTGTACGTCGCTCTGTTCCTTCAAACCTTCTCATTCCTGGTGAGTCACACTGAGCTGGCAGAGGTTTACCAGGGATCAGCCATCCATCATCTCTTCAAGCAGCTGTGGCATGAAGCTCCCTAGAAAATAACTGATGGGAAATGCTCAGCAGGTCTGTCCTCAGCTGTTTTTGCTACCCACCAGCTCGCTTACCTCACCAGGGCTTTTCTGTCCTCACCACAGTTGATTTTTGAGGAGTTTCTCCATTATCCCATATTATTTCTGAAACAGTTTTTCTCCCTCACTAGGCAAACATTTGCTTGTTTTGTTTTCAAATACATCAGCATCTTCTTTTCCAGCAAATGCCCAGGCCTCACATATTTATAAATATTTTAACAAAACCCCAGCTCACCCTCAATGAGCTTGGCCTCTCCCAGCAGTAATTTCAGGATAACACCTTTCTGCAAAAGCAAGTAAGGTGTCTGTATCCATCCACGCTGGTCTCTATCTATGTCCTTGTTTCCTTAGTCATCAAGTTGATGTTAATATTGCTCCTGCTTGGTGCTTAAGCTTCCTGAGTAATTGATCTCTGCTGACTGATGATCATCAGTGTCAAGTGCCAACTTACAATCAAGCCTTGGATTGCTCCCCAAGTTCCTTTTCTCTTACTGCTCTCCCAAACCTTTACTCATCCTTCACACCACATTCTCTGCCTTCATCAAGGATGTTGCAGTCCTCACCCAGCATTTTGAAGCCAACACTGTGGGTAGAAATCCTCCTGTGGCTCAGTGATGGCTTCACACAACGAGTCGCAGCCCAAATACTGACACCAGCATGTGGTTTTGTTGGGTTTCCAAGAACCTGCCACAAACCATTTGGCTGTTTGCAGGTAGTCCCTTTCCAACCCCTCCACTACACCTGCTGAAAATGCTTTTGCTGATGGCAGAGTCGTACAAAGCTGTGCCCACCTGGAGAGGCACCAGCAGCAACAGGCAGTGAGCAGGGCAGGCAAACATCCAACCATCCAGCTGGAGCAAAGGGGCTGCCAGCAGCTGGACACCAGGGGAGACGATGCTGGGACTGCTGACAGAGGCTGAGGCTGCTCCCGAGCTTGCACCCAGGAATGCACAAGTGCAAATTTCACAATTTCAATGTCTCCCCCTGCCCTGGGGTTTGTTTATTCTTCTGACAGGTGTCACATGGAGAGCAGTGGCAGAAAGGATCAGGAAGCAGCTGTGGGTGGAATAAGAGAAGAATCCCATCAGCCTACACTGGGCATGGATCTTGGCTCCTGCCATGAGGGTAGAGCAGTGCTTGGCCCCGGGAATGAGGCGCTGGTGGTGCCTCTGAGCACCCACCCGGCACCCGACAGGAGGATCTTGCAACAGCTCCAGCGCGTTTCCTCGGTAATGAATTCCAACTTGTTTTCCCAAATCGCCTCATAATGACTCAGTTCGAATCTAATGATGCAATCCTGAAGGGAATCATTAGCTCCCAGCTAGGAGGGCCGGCCACTCTCCAGCTCCAGCCCATGAGGCTGCTGATTGTGGCGTTGTTTGGAGCAGCTCCACGTGCCCCGGCTCGGTGCGTGCCAGCTCCGGGGTGTACATTCTTTCTGGGGATACCTCACCCCATCCATCCCACTGCAGCTCATGCCAGCGCTTCCCTCCGAGTCACCAGGTGTGGGACAGAGGGACAATGTGTTTTCAATTAGGTGAGAACACAGTGATGGTGTTACCTCCCTGCTGAGCTGGCGTTTGCAGTTCAGACCCTCTTATCAATCCCTGGTACGGTCTCTTCCTCACTGCAGCTCCAGGACCACATGGAGAAGGGACTCAGGGAGAGTTCTGCAGAGCAAACATCTTTTCTCCTGCCTGTTACTCATGTGGACAGAAAATCTGACCAAATCAAAGAAGAGGAAAAAAAAGAGAATTTTCAAGCCACTGCTGACGTTGTGTCTACATTAGGTGACACACAAGAGGTGCATGGCCATGCCAGATCCAGCCCCAGATTAAAAGGTCTCCCACCAACAGCCTTTCCCACAACAATCTGAAGCAAATTGTGCATGGGATGCTGAAATGCCACTAGTTTCACCTTCCAGTTCATGATGCACCCCAAACTCCTTCATCCTGCTGAAGTAGAATCCTGTCAGTGACAGCTTTACCAAGGGTCAGACCCTGATGTAATTTGTTCACTGGATTTTGTTGGATTTTCCAGCTTGTGCCTCAATTCCAGCACAGGGTGTTAAATTATTTACTGCAGAGAGACAGTGGCCAGGCCAAGAGTAAAACCCAGGTATCGTTAGTCCCAGGATACTATGACAACCAACTAGTGTTAGAAAACATTCCCTGCCACTGCCTCACACTTATTTATCAACAAAACCAGATTTACTTTGTTTTAGTCTTAGCAAGACACTGTTTCACTGGAGACCACTTAAAATGAGATTTATCTTCCTTGGAATAAATACAGGCTCTTGCATTTGTAATTCATTCCCCTCCTATTTCTAATCTCATTTCTATTGAATGCATTGTTTTGTTTCCCATTATTTATAAAATGAGATCATTAAAATGAATATTGGAACTCAACAGGTTTGAGGCAGGAAGAAACTTCCCTGCAGAGGCATCCCAAGTAGAATTCCTTGGGTTGCTGCAGAGCCTTATGGTTTCACATTCTGGGGGCTTCTCACTCTGCTCCCAACACAAGCAGTGACAAACCTCTTTCCCATCCCTAAAAAACCAGCCACTTCTCATCTTGAGTGGGACAAATATCAGGGATGAGTGAAGCAGCTCCTGATGAAAAGAATCAACAGATCCTCAAGGATGCTCTTAGTGCAGGTTGTTTTATGACCTTTGGTTCTGGATGCAGCAGGTTCTGGATGCAAAGAAGACATTTGGGAAGAAGGGTTTTGGAGAACTTCTTTTCCTCATTAAACTTCTACAATTAAAAAATAAAGGAAAAAGACCAAATCCTGATCTAAAAAGTAGAGGAAAAAAAGAGCAAGTATCATTTAACAAAGCTTAAATCTGGAGTGAATCCACTGCAAACTAACTTTACTCTGGTTTAATACTGATAAACATTGGACTAAGAAATCCCAGCTCTCTCCTCATTCCCAAAAGACACAAACATGAAGGTCTGAGCATCTACGGTCATGTATTGCATAAAATATTTCCTGGCTGGGAAAATCTCATGGGACAACAACCAGGAACAAGATGGTGCAAATAATTAGTTTAATTGAAAGTAAAGGCACACTACTAAAAATAAAGAGATGAAAGTGGTTTTCCCTTTGCCAGTTTTAGTATGAGAAATAGCAATAGCAGCTGCATTTCAACCCATTTTGCAGATAACTGTGAGTGGCATTCTGGAAGCTAAACAGTTTAATTGCACAGGCTACCCTTTAATTTAGGGTGGTGAGAATGATATGAAGGACTCATTAAACTGGGGCATTAACCATGGCAGAAAATAAAGTAGTTTCTTTGTTGGAGAAGATCTCACTGCCCTCCAATCACTACAGTAAATTGTTCCTGGGAACGGCAGCGGGGTAGGATGGGGAGATAGAGACACGTTGAGATAGAGGGAAGCAAATGAAAAATAATTGGTACAGTGCTCTGAAGATTGTATGTCACTGCAGACAGTTATTTAATAACTCTCCAATTATTGCTGCCAGCTGGGGTATATTAAGACACTGTGAGAAGTCAGGCCAAAATCCCCCAGGCACAACTGCTGACCTGGCTCTGTGCTTCCTTCCTCCCTGAGGATGAGGAGGGGGCAGGCCGGGGGCAGGCTGTGGCCCAGGGGGATGTGCTCCCCTTTTCCCAAGGGATGGCAGGGCTTTGCCCACTCCTCCTGCTCCCAGCTTTAAAGATGAGGTTGTGTAAAGCCCGTTTGGGTTTTCCTTCTTGTGGGACACTGGGCGACTCTGGGCAAGCATTTCCTTCAGAGTACTGAGCATGGTGTGATGGGCAGTTCACCCGGCAGCAGCTCTGGTTTGAGCCAAGGGCATCTCCCACTGCCCCTGGAGCTGGCTCTGCTCTCACAGCTCCGGGCTGCTACTGGCAAAGCCTGTGCGAGGTCCATCCTCCACGGCTGGGATCTGGGGGCCATCTCAACCATCTTGCCTTGCTTCTCCTCTCAGCAGTGACTTCGTGCTTTGGATGTTTTCCTTTCTCGGATTTCACTGTCCTCTACATCCTATCCACTGCAAGAGCTCCCTGTCACCCAATTCGTATCAGTTTACCGGGTGACACCGAGTCCCAGAACAGTTTTGGGTTGGAAGGGACCCTAGAGACCATCTCATTCCAACCCCCCTACCAGAACAGAAGGGACACCTTCCACTAGACCAGGAGTTCATGTGCAAACCACAGTAGAGCTTCAGCCCAGACTCCATGGCTGGTGGCCAGCTAATATCAGAGTGGGCCAAAAGGAAGGCCTAGAGGCACTTCGAGCTTGGAGTAAGAGTCCAGTGGTCACTGGGGACCCGCCAGGCATTTCTGCAGAGAGCCTCTCAACCTTAGGGGCTGCCACTGAAGCTCTGGAGACCAAAGCCCTGGGATTACACGGACTTTCAGCTGTTTATTTCAGCACAACCTCAAATCCAACAGCCCCCACCACCTCTCTGAGAACCCCAGAGGAAAACCTGACATTGGGAACCTCAAGGGCTTGAAAGCCCAGCTGCAAACTGAGAGCCCAGAATACATTGTCTGAGACCTGTCACCTCTCCCTTATTTCCCAACAAAACAAAGCCTTTTTAACGACTCCTTCCCCAAGCTCAGGATTGGGTCTGTAAAACAGAAACTGTACTTCAATACCAAATGAAAAACATGACTCACAGACTGTAATTCCTTTCTGCAAATACCGGAGGAGAATATTTCATTTGGCAAACAATCGAGCCTTACAGTTTAGAGCTCTTAATGTGATTAGGGACAGGTTCTGCAACACATTTGTAACTCCAGGTGATTTTGCTATATCTTTTTGGACTGTGACCAGACATAAAAATGCCCTTTTGCTAGATTTGGATCCAACTAAAACTGAGGAGAATCAGATGTCGGTAAGACCTTTACAGTTTGATCTTTACCCGGGGGTATCACAACATGTTTCAGCTATGGGCTGTGCTGAGCCATCTTGGGCTCTTTTTTGCATTAAGCCCATATCTCCCCTGATGAGTGATAACTCTTCTATAGCACATCTTCTGTGACTGAGCACGTGCTACTCCTCTGAGTACTGTGATGTACTTTCGGGGAGGGAGAGAGCACAAATACTTACATTGGCTCTACGGACACATCTTTGCTTCCTTTGAGCACTCTGGTCTAGTGGAAGGTGACCCTGCCTGTGGCAGACGGGTTGCAATTGGATGGTCTTTAAGATCCCTCCCAACACAAACCATTCTGTGATTCTACAATTTTAAAGTGCTCAGAAGGTGCCAGTCTTGTTTAAAATGAGCTGAGATCAGGTTCCCCCTCCATTTAGAAGAGCCCAACATTCAATCCTTGAAAGCAAAAGCTGCAGAGTTTTGCAGGATCAGACCAGCCTCACATTCTGCCTGTGTTTCTGCCTTGCCTACCAAAGGTAGGGCTGCAAATAAATTAAAATGAGAGCAAAATTTACAGGGGAAGGAGGTGGAAGGACAGCACTTCAGGGAAAAGAGACATTGTTCAGTACCATGCAGCTGAGAAACAAAACCAAGCCTGACAATCACACTATAGATAAGAAAATCTCAAGCTTCTTGTTCATGAGGACTCATCCACTGGCTTCTCCAGTGCTGGTAGTCAGACTGTCCCTTGCCTTCCCCTCATCTCACCAGGAACTTTTTGTGGAAAGAACATCCATTGCTCAACCAAAAACTGGATGAGTTTAGCCTCAACCAGCATTGTGGTAAGATGAAACTACAGAATATTTATGGCACGATATTAAACAAAAAAGGGCTGGGGGAAACAAAAGTACACATTCCAACAGATTTATCTCTTTGTAAGAGGAGGAAAATTGAACTAAGGACAAACCCCCAGCATTTTACCAAGCAGGTGGCTCAAGGAAGAGTCAGTAATGGAAAAACCAGACCAGGGCTGTGCACATGAAAGCGTTGCTCCCACTAAATGCCCATCACAGCCAAGAGACAAAGTGAAGCAATTTGCTTGAAGTGTTTTATGATGCTGTTGGTCTCTCTGACCCCGATAGCAGCTGCTTCCTTGGGTAGCAGTGGCAGCCCAGGTATTCAACAACCTGGAGCTCCTCACCTCCCTCAGGAACAGGCAGAAGAAGGTCTAATGGCAGGAATCTGAAGTCAGCAGCATTCAAATCAGAGAGGTGACATCTGGTTTGGGATGAGGGCAGCCAACCACGGAAACACGTCAGGAAGGAATGTGGCGGATGCCCCAGCACTTTGTGTTCAAAGCAAGGAGTGAATTTCTCTTCTGGAGAGATATGCCCCAGCTATGGGTTACCGAGGCTGGGGGGAGAAGTGGCTTTGTCAGAGTGAATGATGGACATCTGTAAGTGTCCAGCTTGCGCTGTACTGGACCAAAATGTCACTGAATAGGTCTACATGTGAGTAATGTTTGTGGAACTGCACGTGCAAAGCCAGGGAGGGTGACAGAAACCCTGACACCAGCAGCAGGCAGAGACAAGCCCAGCAGCAACTGAGTAAACCTAACTAAACCAAATATCTCAGGATTTTATCCTTCTGTGCTTTTCCAGATTTTTTTTTTCCTTCTTTTTTTTCTTAAATGCCATGGGACAAACATTAAGGCCAAAACAACATACCTGGCTTTTACAGCGCTTTCACAACCTGGGCGCGAGGCCAGACTGCAGAGCAGGACTGGCCAGGGATGTGGTTTGGTGCCGTGGCTGTGCCAAGGCTGCTGGCACCCCAAGGGCCAGGCTGGATCCCCCACCAGCACCATCCCTTCCCTCCCTTGCACAGCGCTGGATTTCTGGTCATTTTTAGATCCCTGAGCCATCCTAGCCTGGCTCAGAGGGGTGATGGATCTGTGGATCAGCAAACCCCAGCTACAGCAGCTGCAGTGCTGGCCATGAGCATGGCCAGGCAGGGGCTGTCTCTGGGGGGCATTCCCACACCCATCCCTTGGTCCTTATTCCTGCCACCTTCCTGCTGCCAGCACCAGGACTTCTCCAGGCACACAAGAAGCTGAAAACCCATCTGGTTTTGTGTGCAAAAATATCCCAGCTGTATTTGGAGTTTCCCAAGACAGTTTGTCACCTGGGCACAGGGAGCTGTCACACACAGAGAGTTTTCCAGCGTGCAGGCACGGGATCAATTGCGGATAAAATGCCGATTTTTTAAAATTGTTTTTCCCATTCCTATTCCCCCCTGCCTTTTTTAAAAAAAATATATTTAAAAAAAGCATTAGTGTTACTCCTGTCTGTACCATATGCAGTTGTCAAGGCCCTCAGCTGAGATGCAAGAGATGCAGGTCCAAAACCTCCCTTCAGCCCAGGGAGGTTCTTTCAGCTTCTGTAAAAGCTATATCTGAGTGCAACAGGCATGAGGAAAAAAATAATAAAAAACATCATGATTCAGTAGGTCAGAAAGCCACACACAAAAAAACCCAGATCTTGTGACCTTATAGTCATTCTCAGGAAAAAATTACTGGAAAAACTTGAAGCAGCTGCAGCCCCATCCCTGGGGTTTGATTCCCTCAGATCCCTTCAAATTGCTTGGGGAACCTTCAAGTTGCTCTCTGCAGTGCCTGACTCCAGCTACCTGGGGAATGGGGGTGGGATAAAGTCTCACAGTTCACAATTGCAATGGAGTGAATCCAGGCATAGCCTGCAACAAGGATATGAATATCTGGGAAGGAAAACAAAAGCTCATCTTCCTCTGGTTTGCGCTTTCAAAGGTTTCTTGAAGCTTTCTGACGTTCTTAAGTGGTGTAAATCACATAGCTCCCCATAAGCCAAGAAATCAACAACTATAATTTAGCATTCTGAACCAGTTCTAAGGAGAAAAGTATCTTCTGTTCAGAACCATAAAAAGTTATATAAACCCCCCAAACGATCTGTTTTAAAATGTATTCAATAGTTCTTGGACTGCAGTGGGCAAGAAGCTGGGTTGTTTTTACTGCCAAGAAAGAAAAAATTTCAACGTTTTCAAATATTTGCAATACCAGATGCCCCGGTAAAAATTTTTTAGTCCATTTTAAAAATCCTTATTTCTTAAAAACCCATTTTGCACAGAAAACATACCAGATGTAAGCAGTACTCGAGGCACTGTGCAAGGACCACACGCTCCCAGCTCAGCCCAGGGGCAGGACAGCCAGCACTGCAGGGACGGACACGATCAGATGGATGGGAATAGGGAGCTTGGAGAGATGTGCTCAACCTGGGCTGAATCCTGCCGGGTCCTCAACACCCTCAGCTTGCTCAGGGAGTGCTGGAGACTGGTAATGAGTACTGGAAAATTCTGTCCCAGTGGGAGCAAGGAAAATCTGAAGGACTTGACTGCATGGAGATACAGAGCACCAGCTGCCACGTCTTTAATCACCCCTGACATCTTTCATTGCCCTGGCAATTGGAAGGTTATTTGCTGAGAGCCTGTGGAGGGAGATAAAGGTGACAGAGCATCAGAGCACGGTCCCATCCTGGGACATCCCTCACTTAGAACCACTTCTTGTGCCTTTCAAAGGAATTGGCTTCATAAGGACAAACCCACACAAGGCAAACACCTTAGATGTGGAAAGATAAGGGAACCTGACACACCTAAAGGTGAAAACTCATGGCTCTGTGTCAAACCAACCAGCTTCAAGCACCAAAACTCAGCAATCAGTAAAGTCTTTAAATTTGCCCTCTGTGTGAGAGTCCAAGGACATGGCAGGAGGGTGAGGGGGGAGAGGCAGGGGTGGATCTCCTTGCACTGAGCTGAACAATCCAAATTTCAATTCATGAAAGGTATTGCTAAAGGAGGTAATCAAAACATCAGGCTGATCACAGCCTCCTTTCATTGGTTTCAGGGCACTATTTCACTTTTCAGGTGCTCGCAATTAGAAGAATCCCAGAATGGTTTGAGTTGGACAGAACCTCAAAGCCCATCTCATTCCAGCCCCTGTCATGGGCAGGGACACCTTCCAATATCCCAGGGTGTTCCAAGCCCCGTCCAACCTGGCCTTGAACACTCCCAGGGATGGGGCAGCCACAGCTTCTCTGGGCACCCTGTGCCAGGGCCTCCCCACCCTGCGAATCAATAAATAATTACCACCACTACTGAACCTGCAAACTCTAACCACAGAGTGAGAGCTGCTGGATCCCCAGTGTGGGGCTGTTACAGCAAGAGTGTGTCTGTAGCTGCAGCCTCCCCCCGCCCAAGCCACCTGATGGAGGGTGAGGATGGAGGTAACACACAGCCTCCCACAAGAGACAGGCTTCAAGGAGGTGTTTTATGAGCTTTTTCCACAGCTTGGACCCTCTGAGAAGTTTCCAGGTGCACTTTCCCATTGCTCCCTTGGTTCCACGGCCACAGGGGTGTGCACGTGGGTGTACGATGGGGGTGACAAGTAGCAGAGGGGTCTGCTAACCTGAGAAATTCTTCCTCTGACTCAGTCATCCACCAGAGCCCTAATAAAAACTGCTAAAGGTCAAAAGGGAATCCCTGGATAATGCACATAACAGCACCAGCAGAGAGCTGCAAGCGCTGCAGATTCCTCCTGCAGGATGTCCACAGGTGGTCACCACCCACCTGTCCCAGGGGGGCTAAAATCTGCCCAAAACCTTCCACCTGCCCTCCCCAGTCACCCCCAGCTTCTTTCCTGCAGAACCATTAATTAATAAGCTCCCACCACTGGCATGGCATTTAAAGGGACACCATCACGTAATATCTGTTTTCAATCACAAATTTGGGAAGAATAAGGTTTTATATACCTTGAGGCCCCAGGAGGGCTGGAGCGGTGATGATGATGATCCTTTAAATAGCAGCAGATGTCAAGACCTGGAGGAATCATTTTTCTTCCAAAGGAGGAAGCAGTGCTGAAACAGAGATATCTTCATCGAGCAGAATCTGCCTTTTCTCCCATCGCACGGGTTCCATTGAGAAAGGGAAGGGGAGAGCTCAGGACATCCCTTCCCCCCCCTGAGCAAACCTGAGGTGGCCATGCCAGCTGCCCTGAGGGATGTCCTCAGCTGGGCAGCCACCAGAAGGGAACCATGGAACACCATGACCCTTGTTTCATCCGAGCATCTCTGCTCCAAGTCACCTTCATCCAGGACACAGCCTTGTCCAGGACTTAGCAGAGCACACATGGGCACTTCCACGGCATCAGCACAGGACTTAGCTCAGGCTGAACAGTGGAGAAAAAGCTCCTCAGAAATGCAATACTGTTGTTCTCCAGCATGACCAAGACAGACTTTTAAGGGCAACTCAATAGAAGGCTGATGCTTAAAATCTGAGCCCTGGCTTAGAGCAATTGGGCACTTGTGTCCCCGTGCTGCTGGCCTGGTTCATCTTTGTCCTGTGGCTCAAACCAGGTGCAGAGCTGTCCCCTGTGCATGGCCAGAGCAGTTCCTTGGCTTAGCAGAGGCAGCTGTGGGTATTTTCTCTAGGGCATCAGTGTAGGTGGGTTTAATCAGCCTGATTATCTCAAAACTGGCAGAGCAACTCAGCAGAAGGGAAAAGAAACCAGATTACAGCCTGAGTTAACAACTTCTTTGTTCCCCGAGAAAAACCCACCACCTTCATCTGGTGACAGAAGCAGGGCAGAGACCGTGTGAGCTCAGAGCATCCAGAGGCACAGCCCGTGCTCAAAGCCAAAGCTTGGAGTTCATTTAAGTACCTCTGGGTTGGAATATCTGCTCCTGGAGCCCAGGATGCAGAGCCTGGGCTCTGCCTGCAGCTCTTTGTGGTGTCCCACAGCACCTTTCTGGTCCCAATGAGTTTCCAACTCCTTGCTAACAGGATCAGGGCACAGCCTGTGTTCCTCCCCCACTCTCACAGTCCTGTAATCAAAATGCTTTTTGTTTTGCTGGAGCTTAATTTTGAGTATGTGACTCCAAACTTACCCTTCTGGGATTGGATTTCGAACCCAATGCCATGCTGGAAACCACTAATTTTCTTAGGACCATTTTCAATGTGGTAGAACTCTGCTTTTGGGCAAAGGAAAACTGCTTATTTCCACTATTTTTAATAAAAAATTTTCAAGAACAATTCAGCAAATTTCATCCCTAGTGGCTCTCAACCCCAGATCCAGTTTCGACTCAAACACAGCCCTAAAACTTGACCCTCTATTCAGCCTCAAACCCCAAACCTTTCCACAGGCTCTGGGCGGAAAGTTACTGACCCTGTATCTGAGCCAACTTTCAAAAACAAAAATAACTTGCCTGATGAAATTTTTGTAGGAAAAAAACGCACACACGCGCACACGCGCACACACGCACGCCATATATACCAGGAGGGATTAAATCCTCATGTTGCAAGAATTTAATTTAAAAAAGCTAAGACATTGTAGGAATGCAAAAATATCACCTCAGCCTGGTAACCTTTGGCTTAGGCATGCACTTCCACAGCTCACAAACGGGAATGTTTCCTCTCCAGCGCTGGGAGGACCGGTGCCACTCAGGAATGCCTGGCTTCAGCCCAGTTCGAAGAGGAAACCAGCAACCCTTTACTAGTGGGGCCTCTGCGGGCTCCTGGAGGCAGCCTCTCATCCCATGGGCTCGTTTTAATTCCCACTTTCTCCACCATGCTCTGAGCGCCCAAATCCCAAAGGAGCCGCTAAGGAGGACCAAAGAAGGGTCTTTGTAAAATGACACCATGTATTTTCCCCCTGAAAATCCAGATTATTATTTTCCTTTGCCCTTGGGAGGTAAAGCTCTATTTTCATCCCTACTCCAAGCCCCAAGGTGTTAGAAATAGATCCATGGCTGCTGCTGTCACCTCACTGGTGTGAATACCATCGGGAGGGACACACCAGCGTCTCCAGTCAAGTTCATTCAAACCAGAGTGAAACATCCCTTGGGAAATACTCAGTACCTGTACAGGGGCAGGAATAAGTTCATTTCACACCAAGATTAAACCTTTAATAGGGCCCTGTGCATTAGCAGAATTCCTGGCATGTCCGAGCCTCGTTTAAAAGGTGGACGGGAAACTCTGCTGATCTCAAGTTAATCACGACAACCAAGGGACCGACCTGCAGGAAACAATCCTCTAGGTACTGACGTTACCCACATAAAGCCAGCAGTTCCTATAGTTTATTGGCTGTGTTTTTCCCCCCAGCAGGCTTAATTTATGGTAATTACTAGGAACTATGGATCAAATTAATAAAAAGGAAATTATTAAGGTTTCCTGACCCAGAGGCCAAAGGTAAATAAAGAGAAGCAAATTGTTCAAGATGGAAACACTTCCCTGCTGCTTTTGGGACTGGCAGAGAAGTCTTTCAGGGCAGCAAGAGAGAGAATAGGATTTTGGGAAGGAGCTGTCTCATCTTGGATGCTGGGGGGGACCATCATGTCCACCAGCTTGGGGAGCCCTGAACCATCCTGGAACAACTGTTCCCTGGCAGTGGAGTGAGCTGTGAACAGTGTATGAAACAGCAAAGAAAATAGAGATCTCTGTCAGATGGGAAGAGACTATAAAAATAATATAATGCAGAAATCCAGCTCAATTTGAACTACACTGAAGTCTAGGGTCCTGCTCTACATCCAGCTCTGCCAGCTGGTGAGGAGTAATTCTCTCCTGCCTGGTCAGAGCACATTTACTACTGCTTATAATTCTTATATACATCTCATACTTTAAATTAGAATTTTCAATGTTATGCTGTTGCAGAGGCAGACCATTGGCATTTGGCAGACCTGGCCTTGCCATTCCTGGGTATAAACATGGATTGTGCTCACCGGAGGCAGGGGGGACGGCTCCCACTCTGCTTTCCCTGCAGATCAGTGCAGAACAAAGACACCAAGTTTTGCTCTCAGTAATAATCCTGGAGCTCATCAGCCTCTCCCCTACCAAGGCCCTCCATATGTACACAGTTCCTGCAACGAGCACTTCCAGCTTCATCAGCTCCTTTTCCCACTCTGTGCAGTGTAAAGTCTGTCCACTGCATAACCTGAAATTAATTTCATGCTCTGCCACCAACATAGCCAATTCCATAACAAAAAGTTTCACAATTTTTAATATGACATATCTCTACCTAGAAAAAAAAAGGGGTTTGATACAAAGTTTACAAAGTTCAAAAGAATACCTGAAATCACCTCCCTCCTTGCACAGATTAAGTAAATGCAGCAGACACCTGAACTTTTATTTAAATACACCCTGTATTTAAAAAAGAACTACTACAAGCTTGAATCCTGAGAAAGGCAGTGAAATCCTCCTGGAAGCAGCTCCGGCAGGGCAGGCACGAAGCAGCGTAACCAACATTTACAGTGGCCAATTGTTAGAGTGAAAACAAACCTGCCAGATTGGATGTCACTGGGGAGGGATATCAGCGTCTGATCTCGGTCAGGACGGGACATGGGGGTACCTGGAGCCTTGTCAAACTCAATGCTCTTATGTAGTAGGTTGAATAACAGAACAATGTTTACATTTCCCCTTGTGCCCTAAGTAGTTTGGAAGTTGGACACCTGAAAAGCCTGAATGATTTTTAAAACAGTGCCACTGTCGAGCCTTGATCACCAAGGCCTTGACAGTTCCTTACTGGTATTCAAGAAAATAAACCCAGAAAAACCCAAACAACCCCAAGTAATTTCTGCTTCTCAGCCTAGATATTCAGTATTAACAGTATAAATGATGGAAAATCCAGGAGGTCGCTCCCACCGTGGGCACACCAGCCTTGTGTGGCCACAGCAACCCAAAACACAACCATCCAGCTGGGGACCTGATGAATTCCACCCAAGAAGGTGTCTTCACGAGTTTCCTTCATATTAACACATTGAAACTTAATATTGAATGTTCCCTACATATACGAACACAACACAGTGCAGTTCAGGGCAAAACAAACCTGAGCAAACATCCTGCGTGTATTAGAGAGCAATAAATGCTGCATAACAAACACACCAAATCATAGAATTATAGAATATCCTGAGTTGGAAGGGACCCACAAGGATCATCGAGTCCAACCCCTGGCCCTTCACAGGACAGCCTGTCCCAGAAATAGGGTGGAAGTAGTAAAAGTCCGGTGAAAGATGGGGTGCCTTGTCTGATACCTTTATCATTCCTCCTCACTGCTGCCCATTCTCCAAAGGAGGCCACCTCCTTCCATACTCCTAAGCTCCCAGCTCTCTGATCCTCACAGCCAGCCTGCATCCCAACATGCTTCAAAGGCCAAATTGATAGTTTCAAAATTCAACTTCATCAATCTCTTCTAAACTCATGTGCTCTCCAGAAAAGTGAGTCCCAATCCAGTTTGAATTGGACCATTTCATCTCATCCTGGGCTCAAACGATTGTCAGTCCATCAAACGCTTCTTTGAAAACTGATTTCTTGCAGATGACCATGATTGCTATAAAACAGTATTTAAAAACATTTTAATATTTGAAAAGAACTTTCCTCTCCTCTTATATCAACCACATGTTTGAGAAAGGGCCTGGGGTTTACCACTGCTTGGTGAGAAAAATAGCAAAGAGGAGAAAGGATAATGGGGTGATAATGACTGGGAATGTATGGATTGAATTTGGGCTCTATTTAAATACAGGAGGACAATTTGTGACTCATTGGTGTAGGCAAACACAGAGAAACATTTGTGGCTCAAGTGTGCATTTGAATATAGAAAAATATCTTGTGGCAAACTATATTTCTTTTAGCACAGACAAACTCTGACCAAGTTGCCAGCTGCTGAAGCTGTGGTACTCACCCCAGTCCAAGCAGATGGGCTCTGTCTGCTTGGGAATCCCTCAGGAGATTTCTTATTTCAGCACTACTGCTGTAGGTTGGGAACCCTTTGCACCACCAAGCTGAGCCCATCCCACTGCAGACCACAGCCAGGAATAAATAAATAACTCTGCCTTCACCTTGTGCCCCCAAGCTCCTCTCTCTGTTTGACCTATTCCTAGGTGCTTTAACTTGGCCATATTTAGTAAAGTGCCAACACAAAGCTACACTTCAACCAGGAGCTTCAACGGAATAATTTGAATTGTTGGCCTAGATGATGCAGTTGGAGTAAATGATTGTAGGTCCCATTCAACTAAAAATATTCTACTCCACCTTACTCCACCCTACTCTATTCTATCCTAATGAAAGAAACCATAAAGAAACCAGGTCTGGTCCTACTTGACTCAGGGCTGAAGGCTCAGGGTTTTCTGCTGGTTTTGTGATACTTCATTTTAAGGAGGTTGGTGACAACACTTAAACCTCAGTTGTAGTCACTGCCAGGCTTCCATGAGTCAGATTATTTTGATAAACAGTTTGTCACATGCTCTACTGGGGGCAGGGAAGTCAGGCTGAATTTTGCTATTAAAAACTACAAATAAAATTACCTGAAAGTGAATTCTGACTTCAGGGCTGCTGGTTTGTGATCCCTTGCATGAGGTTTCATTTTAGAGAGGAGTCACTTTGAGTAGGGTCTTGATAAGGACTGAATTTGTAAATCTCCATGAAAACTGAGGTACATTGAAATAACCGTATTTGAAAAGTCACTCACCAGGTTGCCCAGAGAAGCTGTGGCTGCCCCATCCCTGGAAATTTTCAAGGCCAGGTTGGACAGGGCTTTGAGCAAGCAGGGGGTGGAACAAGACGGTCTCTGAGGTCCCTTCCAACGCAAACCATTCCATGAAAAATAAGAGTTAAAAAATATCAGTGTCTGAAGAACACATAAAGATGTAGGAGACACACACAGAGCTGCTACACCAGATCCTGATGGCTCTTGTGGTTATCCATATTCACTTGTTCTTTTTCTCCCTGGTCTGTCCCGTTTATCTGAAAAGAGGTGCAGAGCAGGAAACAAAGAGTGCAGAGAGGCTTACAAAAACATTCTTCCCTATTAAGCAACTGGGCTGATTTTCACTGTGTGAAAGATGAAGCAGACTGAACAAAACACCTACCTGTACATCTCCATTCCTGATAGAAACCCTCGATTGCCTTTGTCACTTTAGCACATGAACACGAGGCCAAATGAAACACATGTTTACAGCTATAATGAGGATTAGCTTTGCACTAAAAAGTTGAACTACAGTCAAAATTAGATGGTGACATGGGTATTTGCCAACAGCATTAAATGAGAAATAACAGAGTATGAGGTTTCTGGAATGAATAGAAAATGTATTGTTTAGAGACCTTTTTGGCCAAGTATCAACATATGCCAATACTTAAGACTTCTTGTTCTTATTTACTTACCCCAACAATAAAACAATTGTTGTTTTGTGCCAACAGCCTGACAGACTGGTCCTGTACCTTAAGAAATAGAGACTGGATATTATTTCTCTCATATCAGCTTCAACCCACTTTAAAAAAAAAAAAAAAAGAGATGCAAAGTAATTGAGTCCAGAGCAGAGGAAATAAGTGAAGGAGGTAATCGATTTTAATAACATATAGCATCAACACACATTAAGGAGATTCACAAAACAGAAAGAAAATAAAGCATTTTCCCATCTCAGAAGACCAGTCAGCATTTGTAGCTTCACCCAGCCCTGGACAGAAATTACTGGTGAAGCAGCGATTGAGCTTCACCCAGTGCCCTCCATCCGCCCAAGCCCAGAACAGTGAGGTAACCACCCTCATTCCCATTAAAAACCAGGCAAACTGATGGATTAAAATCCTAGGAAATTCTCTCCAAAGCAGAGAACACTAAACGTATTTGCAGCAGAAACACTCAGACCCTTCCCTGGCCCAACCACTTCTCTCTGTGGTATCGCCCACTGCCAGGCCACCCCTGTGCTCTCATCAAACCACTCCTCGCAGTGTTTCCACCTGGGACTGTGCCTCCATGCTCGTGCCATAACACTGCAGCTGGAATAGATAGAGACCCACGCCAGAGCTCACTCCATCTTAAGGCAGATATTGTCAGTAAAAACAACAGGAAAGCCTTCACATTTTGGAATGATTTTTCCCAAAGCTTTTCACCACAGCCAGACCAAGACAGATTTGCTCAAGCTGATTTTCAGGTAGCGTCTGGATGGGTGTGACATAACATGGGTTTGGACGGGGGCTGACCTTGCACATGGCAGGGGGGGACCCTGCTATTTAGCCTAGAAAAAAGTTCAGCTCTGTTACCAGTTTGGGGAAAACGGACAAAACTCTTGAGTTGTATTGTGTCCAGTCTAGTGCTCTGAAAAACTGCAAGTGTTACTGAAAAAAATAAACCCCATCATATTTACCTGACTTGCAGAGATGGACCACTGAAGTCTATGCAATACAATGCCTACAGCAGCCACACATGCATATAATGTGTTTATAGGGGTTCTATACATTCATCTCCTCCATGTCCTGCCATTCCTTATAAATATATAAATAAAGGTATTGATCACTTACCACCTGTGCTCTGGACTACCACCCTGCAAATGTTTTTGCTCTGGGAATATGAAGAAACACATGTTAGCATTAACTTTTCTGCCTTCTTTATACAGCTATAAACAGATCCATTGATTTCCCCCACCCCTCCCACTTTTTAATTTTGCAAAAATAAATGCTTTCCTGGACAGTCAGAGCTCATTACTGAGACAGAGAACAGGTTCCCTTGTCCTGCCCACAAGAATCAGAGATCCATTTAGTTTGGAGAAGACCACAGACTTTTTAAGGTTGGAAAAATTCTTTAAGGTCGTTGAGTCCAACCACGGCCAAGGCCAGCACTAACCCATGTCCTCAAGTGCCACATCCACACGGCTTTTAAATCCCTCCAGGGATGGGGACTCCACCACTGCCCTGGGCAGACTGTTCCAATGCTGGACAAGCCTTTCAGTGAAGAAATTTTCCCTAATATCCAACCTAAACCTCCCATGGCACAGCTTGAGGCCATTTCCTCTTGTCCTGTCCCTTGTTCCCTGGGAGCAGAGCCCAATCCCCTGCCAGCTGCCCCCTCCTGTCAGGGAGTTGTGCAGAGCCAGAAGGTTCCCCCTGAGCCTCCTTTTCTCCAGGCTGAGCCCCCCCAGCTCCCTCAAACTGCTCCTGGTGCTCCAGCCCCTTCCCCAGCTCTGTTCCCTTCCCTGGACACATTCCAGCCCCTCCATGCCTTTCTGGGCAATGCACAGTTAAGTGAGAGGTGAGACTGAAAAGAATCTACTTTGTCCTCCAAGAGCTGCTCTCCTCCCCCACACCCACATCCTCCCCTTGGCTCCCACCTTGGCAGCCTCCAGAAGCCCCCAGCTAATCCCGTTTCAGTCGCATTGGGTCAGAGCACAAGCTTCCCAAAAATGTAATTGCCTGGAAAACCCAGGATTCCTGCAGCTGGGTCTCCAGGAGGGGTTTTCACACACCCTCTGGCTCTGCAGCAGGGGACGAGGACGTGGAACCAGCTCTTCCTCCTCCTGGAGGAACACGGAGAGCCTGGAGCAAATCTCACCATCTGCACAGCCCGTGAGTCACCTCAGGGCCTGGGCAGTTTACTCTATAGATTAGTCAACAGAAACAAATACAAATCCCTAGACATTAAAAAGCCTTTTTAAAAAAAATAATTTTGAACTCCCTCCCACCAAGAATTGGTCACAGGTCTCAAATTATAATTTTCTGAAGATTAAAAAAAAAAAATTAATTGTGGTTTCTATAAACATGAAGATAAATTACTGCATGTAAATATTGGTTCTCAACAGTTACTAATGCCTCTCTGGGGGCTGTTTTTATTTTACTGAGACAGAGAAACTAAGTTGTAAAAGATTTTCTTTGTCCCTTTCGCTCATCATGGAGGGGTTTGAAAAGTTTTCTTGCATTCACCACCGAATGCTTTCTAGCTGATGACTTTTGACAGCATTATTAAGTAAATTGAAGGGGAAGATTGATTTCCAAGATGATGCATTGTAAAGTCATGAGAAATAAAACTGAAGCTTTTATTCCAGAAAGGAAGAGGCAGTAAATGCAAGGAAGACACTAAGACAGACACTGTACCACCCACCAGTTCCCCTTTTAAAGATTCCAAGCTGACTGGAAGTCAGAGCCATAATGAGAAAATTTTAAGAGTGTTGGGGTTTGGGTTTGGATGAGCAACACGATGTGTGTGAGCATCCCTGAGGCTGATCCAGGCTATGCGAGCTTCTTGGATCCAGCTCGTGGGTTGCAAGATTTACAAGGACATGCTGAGGTATCGCATATTTACAGCTTCTCTTCGGGTTAAAAAAATGCCCTGAGAGCATCATCTCTTCCAATATTGCCCTGTTACAGCTGTGGACTATCAGTCAAGGAATGGATGAGAGAGAAAATGGAAAGCAACAGGAGAACAGCCCTGACCAAACCTTCCCTCGGCCGAAGCAGCAGCGTGGGGTTGTGCAGCTGCAGTTACACCTTACAGAGTTTGATCTCTCAATGTCAAAGAAAGAAAAAGTCACTGAAAAGGGCGAATCATGATCCAAGGGTGTTACCAGGATCTGAAAATATTTCAGTTGTGTTGCTATAGCTGAAATGCCACTGCCAATCCTCTGACAGCCACTGGAGCAAAGTGTTTCTGTACCACACACAGTTTGTGGCCAATGTCCTGAGACCACGGCATAGGTGGGAGCCCAGCCGAGATGCAGGTACCAGGAACCCCCTTCCTGAGCACCCCCTGCTCTGTGTGTGACCATACTCTGAGCCAGCCTGAGCAACTGCCCTCACCTCAAAATAACCAAATAAAATCATCCCGATTTATGAGAAACTTCCACTGTTTCGTTTTTTTGGTGCCAGATCAGTTCCCTGATTGTGGCCCCAATGCCAGGTACAATTGAGGAACAGAGGCTGCAGCCTGGGAGCAGGAACAGACAGAGAGAGGAGAAGGATGCATGACAAGCTCAAACTACCACCAAACTGGACAAGAAATAGCAGCCAAGGAAGAGGGACCTGGGGCAGAAGCCCTATGAAGCAGAAGCCCTGGGGGCTTTAGATGAGGACATCTGTAAACCCCAAAACTTCTTGAGCAGGGAAAACACGGACCCTTTGAGAGAGTGACCACATCAGGGTAGGGAAGTGCTCACCTACAGAAACCCATCCATGGAGCCCTGACACTCTTTCCTCAAATTCCATGAAGCAGGTCAGGGAAAGGGATTTTGTTGTTTCAAACCAGTGACATTTTGCATTTGGCTCTTACGCAAAGGCTTCAGCTTTGCTGTCTTGTCAGGAGTTTGCCTGGCCCAGAGAAACCACAGCCCTTGGTGGGACACAGAAATGAACACGGAGAGGCAAAGCCCAGTGACAGAGCCGACAGGGAACCTCCTGTTGCTCCATTCCAGGCAGAGCCACAGCCCCGAGCTGTCCTGCCTGTTCCACCAGCCCACGGTGTGCTGAGCGCTCTCCAGGCAGACACAAGGAGACGTGGTTCCCACCCAAAACAGCTTCCAGGCTCCAGCTGGGCAGAACACAGGGAGAGCACACCCCACGTCTCCAGCTATATGACCCATGCATTCACAGAAATGTCCCAGTAACAGAGCCCAGAAACTGCTCCCAAGTCACTCCTCTCGCACGTCAGGCCAGTCCTCATGGTTTCCATAGGCATAGGGGAGAGGTGGGTGTCTTGCTTGGTTTCATAACAGTGCTGCACACTGATGTGCAATAAATAAAGATGAAATGGAAATAATCCAACCCATTCCTCTTTGAGCACAGTTCAAGGAAAATATTGCAGCTAGAGACCATAAGCAGACCCAATAAATTTGTTCACCCCCCACCCCATTCCCCTTTTGTTATTAGGGTGTGACTAAGGCTTTGCAGCATCAACTTTAGGTCTTAATTAGAGATTCTTGCTGTGAGCTCCAGGGATACTTTAAAATCACAATAAAAATATCATAGGAAGTTGCAGCAGGCACTCAGACACAATGCAAACCTGTGAACTGGGATGGCTGAAACACACAGTTGTGATCCCAGGATGTTTCCCTTATCTTAAACCTTGGATTCCTCTGGTGGTGTTGATATCGTACTAAGAGAAGGCAGAGGGGGCTTCTTATACTGCATTCAGCTGTCCTCAAATATTTATATCCAAAGGACTGCTTGACTTTCTTGAGTCAAAACTGGAGAAAGTGGAGCTGTATTATAAAGAGGAATTTATTGCCTGGGCTGCTGCTTAAGGCATCACTGTCTGCCCGTGCTTTCTACCCTGCACTCGCTTCAGACGACTGAACTTGACCTATCCACCCATCATAAATTAAATTCTTTGATCTCATCTGTAACAACACAGAGCCCTAATAACAATAGATCAAACCCTGGCAGGGACAATATGCTTATTCTTTACCAACTAAATTTTAATTAGTAAACAGGGCACGGGAAGAATCCACCTTTGCAGAACAAAAAGGGAAAGAAAAAGCATTTCGTACTTGAAAGAAATCACTGATAAAGAGCAGAGACATCTTTCAGAGCTCTACATCCTTGTTCTGTTCATCTGAAAAACCACATCATCCCCAAACCATTAAACCCAGGATGAATTTCACATTGTAAGAAATCGCCGTGAAAGCAAACATCAAAAGGGGCTGGGGAGGAGGAAGCAGATCAGGTGGGAGAGCAGTGGCACGATGCCTTTTATCCACTGTTCATACAGACCCATCCCGCTGCTTATCCGCCCGGAGCGTGTTTGGGCTGCCCGGTGCCCGTGGCTGGGACACTCGAGGCTTTGGCTGAGCCAGGCTCCCACAGCTCCCAGGGGTGTTCAGTGTTTGCAGAGCAGCCAGGAAGAACTGCACAGCTCCTGTTGTTCATTTTCTGTTTGCACAGGGTGGATTTATTATCGCTGGGATCGTTGTGGGCTCCCCTTTACACCAAATAACTTGGGCTGGCTCATGATATCCAGGTGAGCTTGTGTGCTCTCAGCAGCCTGGCTCCTTCCAGGCAGACATAAACACCTAATCCAAGTGTTCCTGTCAGCAGTGGCACTTGTTGAGGCAGGATTTTCTGTGGCTGTACATCTCACGTCACTTTATGCCAAAGTAGAAGCAAATCCTAAGTAAATCTTCTTTTGCTGGAGCACCCACGACGTTCCCTGTCTGTCTGGAGTCTCACACCAGGGTGCAGCAACAGCTGGTCTCTTGGTGGGATGGTACATGGACCTCTCACCTCATTCCAGCCCATGGCTCTCACAAAACCAGCAGGTATTTTGCAGGAGGTGCAGAAAGTCTCACAAGGGAAGAAGAACATGGACTGATGGAGATGACATGCTCATATCAGGCTCATTTCCTTGGGAAAGCAGGCAAAACCCCCAGCATGGCTGATTAAACCTGCCTGGCACAGGAAGAAGACAAGCCCAAGCCAACCCACCCTGTTTCTGTGACATTACCACATCTCAGGCAAACAAATCCAGACCGCGTATGGGAAGCAAGCCCATGATCAGGGACACTTCACCAAACCTCCCTGAGCATCCAACTCCTTGAGTTTAACCTCTGCAGTTGCCTCTTGTACCAGCAATGCCCTCACTGGGTCTTGAAAATCCCACCACACTCCTTGGGTTCTCCAACAGGTTTGATTTGACACCAAATTCCAGCTGAGCCAAGGTGCTGGCATTTCATCGGCTGTGCATGTCTGGTTGTAAACAGCTACTACCTTAAAAAAAACCCCAAACAATCCAATTTTAATCAATAATTCAATTTTAAAAGGAAACTTCCAGGCAGTGAATAAATAAGCCAACTGCAGACCCTTTTTTCCTGTTGGTCGTCAGCATTTTTAAGCTATTTTACTAATTGGTTGTACCAAAACTCCCCACGATTTGTTTACCACTGAAATGCAGCCCCTCCACAGTGCAAAGCTGTGGGAAAGGGAAAGAAAAATCTGTGTTTCAGCTGAAATCATGGGATAAGTTTCATGTAGGAAAAATCTTAATAAACAAAGTGGAATTCAGGTTGAACACTGGGGCAAAAAGTGGGGCTTTTATCAAATGCCAAGTGACCCTTAATGACTGCAGGCAGGTGAGCTGGCCCTGTTTTTATGTCAGCTGCCCATGTCCAGGACAGAGGACACAAAGTAGGATACCCTGCAGGTCCTCCCTCTGCCACATCTGATGTGGGATGGGAACCGATGCCCAGCCAGGCTCCAGGTACAGTTCCTAAACCAAAAACATTTAGATTTTCTTTCCATATTTTAATGTCCACTCTGGAATAGATATTTCATTTTTACACTATAGATCATGCACAAACCAACAACAAATTTCATTAAGAGGAGAAAGAGAACTGAGAGAATGACCATGGTATTTCTTCAGGTGAGTTTTCAGCTGCTCCCTTAGAAGCTAAAAAATAAACAAATATAGTAAAGCTTTCCCACTGGAGTCTCCATGAGCACTTGCACCGCATGAAACCCTGCCCACCCCAAATCAAGTGAAGGAGTCAAAGTTTGTATGGCACATGTAAATACAGGTAAGCTTTGGGACACAGAAAGCACAAACCAGTGCAGGACTAACCCGAAAATAAACCAGCAAAATCCACCCAGAGCGTGGGCAGGACCCAGCCTTTGGTTCGATCACAACTGGAAGGACAGAAAGGAGGAATCCATCACCCCATGGATTTTCAGACCATGGTCACAACTCACATCCATCCATTACTGGTGCAGCTACAGCTGCCAGGCAGTTTTGAGAAGCAGCTCGAGACATCTGGAAGGAGAGGGACTCGTTCTCCTCCCCCTGCCACCGCAGACGGTGCCGAGGCCACGCAGCCCGAGTCCATTCTGTTCCTCAGTGCAATAACAGATGGCTCTGCCACCTACCACCACTCACTGCCTGTCAAAGCCTCGCGTGTCGTGTGTGGTCCGGAGTTGGGTCGTGCAACCAGCCAGAGCCCTCAGCTCCATTTCCAGTTCACATCACTCTAATAGGCCCTCAGCTGGCCCAAGAAATTCCCAAACATCTCTTTCTACAAACAAGGAGTTGGGTTTCTTTTGTCTTGCAATCAGGGGAGACAAATTCTCCCCTTAACCACGGTTTAATTTATTCCTTTTGGTTGTTATTGCCTCCACCTAGTGCAGCTGTCTAGACTGGGGTGGTGGTGGTTTGCTTTCTTTTTTTCCTCTTTAGTTGGGGATTTTTGGAAGCTGTCTTTGCTTCTTTCCGAAACAAGTTTATTTTTAGTGTCACTTTTTCCATTGGCAAGATGCTATGGCTGAGGGAGCTGCTCTCAGAGGAACTGAGCTGCCTTCAGTGTGAAAATGAAAAAAGCCTGCCTGGCTGGAGGGCAGGAGCAGGAGGAATCAGCCGAGGTGGCATGGTCCAAGGGAAGAGGGTCCCGTGCACGCCAATGGGAAGAGCACACACATCCCCTTCAAGCCCAAAACTGCTATGGCCCCTTCTGACATCCCCTTGGACTGATCTCGTCCTTGGGCGGAGCTCCATGTGGGAGGATGCCAACAGGACTTGCACCTGCCCAAGCCGTGGTACTCTCAAGTCTCCTGCTGTCTTCCAAGAACAAGTAAACATTCCTCAATGAGCCACCTGAGAGCTTTAAATCATGGATAACCTTGCCACAGGAACCTTCCACCAGCACTAAACGGTTCCCAGGTGATTTCTCAGAAAAGGGGATCACAGACACGGGTTTTTTTGGTTTTACTTTGCTGTTTACTACCCTATGGCCTCCTGGCTGCCTCCTCACCATGCTGACCTTGCTTGCTCCTGCTCTTTCAGATCTGTATTTGTTCCACTTTTCCTCAGAAATACAGACTCCTCTGATTTTCCCACGATTTTGCTGGTGTGTGTTTTCAGAAAGCTGGGAAATGGATGGCAGCATTCAGCCCTGAGTTCCCTCCTCACCTGCAGAGTTTAATCCCACTGCTGTGATCATCTCCTTAATTACCACTAGTTTACTACCTTGCAAAGAGGAAGGGTGTAAAACTCCAACTTTTCTTTTTCGGTAAAGGAAGAGGTGGACTTGAAATAATTGGATAAAAATAAGACTGGACTCTTATTTTTCCAGTGCCAATTTTCTGCATTCACAGCGCTCAGACCAAAGATTTCCCGACACCAGCCCGGCTTCACTGAGCTCAACACATCCCAAATACAGCGATACCAAGAGGGCAGAAGGAATGAAAGTAATATATTTTAAGGCAAACCCTGCAGGCTTTTAGGGTGGGAGTGAAGAGGTGGGGGAGGGCATTAAAACACAAACACAAAACCCCAGAATTAAGCAAGCGAGACCATTCCAGTTGAGCTGTTTCAGCCATTGTCTTACAACTTTAAACCCAATTGCTTCTTTTTAATGAGGTATTTTCTTCCTCTTAACCACCCAAATCTAATCCATGATGTTAGTCCAACTCAGAGAACTTAAAATTGGAACATTGGGGCCTTTCTTAATCCTCTTAACTTGCCAAAGGTTTTCTGATCACACACCTCTTCCTTCCTACTTAGGACTGGTTTTTTTCCACCACCCTTTGTCTTCTGTTTACAGCTGTGAAAAATTAGAATCCAGGCAGTAAAAGCTCTACATAACAAATGAGCATTTAGAGATGGCTTGCATGTTTCATTGAAGGAAACTAGGCATGTTTTCTTAATTATTTCATCAGATCATATCTTGCCTGGGCTCAGATACTCAGCATTTCTTGAAGGACATTCTTTAAACCACGGTCTTTCGTTCTAATGAATAATTATCCTCAGAAGATAAACCCTGGCTCATGCTGTGGTCACTTAGCACCTTTCACATGATGTGTGTCAATAAAGCTGGGACTGGATCTCACGTGAAACCTGGGAATCCTCCTCCTACACCTCTTCGGGGTCCTCCTGAATCCCAGTGTCTCAGGAGAGGATGCAGGGCTTGACCAGTGCTATGGTCTTGTCATCCCAGGGTGATGTCAGGACTTCTCATACAAAGAAGCTGGAAAAGCTCTGATCCAGCACTGATTGATTTAGGGGCTCATAACCAGAGTTGTATAAATACACCTGACATCTACCATCCCCTCAAACCTGGATCTTCCATGATCATGGCTAAACTGGCCCAGGAGACTGGCACTATTGGGGATCTAAAGGACACCCTGCTATGAGGGCCAGGGAGCCACACTGGAGTGAAAATTGCACATCAAGAGGAACTTGTCATCTTTCATGACGTTTAATGACCATTGAGGGCAGCAGGTGTCCTCAGTGATTTTCTAAGCCTAGCCACTTCCAGATTTCCCTTCAAACCTGTGAAGTGCTAGAGCTGCTGGCTGAGCACTGGCTCCCGGGGTCATTCTTTGCTGCTGGACTGCACCGAACTCACCAGGCATGGCTGATAAGCCTTTCCCATCATATCAGGAGCACATGGCAGGAGCTGCTCTCAAGATGAAGGGCCTGAGAGGGAGTTGGAAGGTGCTGAGCAATGCAGGAGCCCTGAGTAATCAACTGTCCAAGGGACAGTCCCCAACACATCCCGGTTCAAATCAGGTTTCAAAGAAAAACAGCCAGAGACTTCCTTCCCGTCCCTCACTGCATGTGAGAGAGATGGGTTTTACTGAGTGGGCCACTGAGTTGAGATCAACTAGGAGCCAAGCAAAGGGCTTGAACCAGAACATGACCTGGCACCTATCCCAAGTTCCTTTTGAGTTTGGTTAATATTCCCCACCCATCATTTTTCATGTGCATGTGCCACATCACTTCCTGGTTCTGATTTGCCTGCTATTTGCCCCACGGGTAGGGTGTTACCCATCGAGACTCAAAAACCAGCAAGTAACCCCTCCTCCCCCTCCTCATAAACCCCACACCCATCTCTGAGGGATCCAAGCATCCCTAGCAGGAAGGAGTCCAAGAATTCTTTATGCACATAAGAATGTCCCCTTGCCACATCATAATCCTGTTTGCTACCAGTGCCACACACTGATGGTCTAGGTCAAACTCCAGATGTTAATAAACCTCAGTAACAACTGCTTGGAGAAAATGCAGATAATTGGTCTCATACCTGCTATTAGAAGAAAAAAACCCCAACAAAATACATGACAAAAAAAAAAAGTGCAATAAAAAAATGCATCTTGGTTGCTTTTAACATTCTTTTCCGAAAGCTAATTTTAGCTCTATGGCTGGAGCTTAAAGGCAGCTGTACATCTGGTGTGATCTGCCAACCTCCGTGGGTCCAGCCCACAGCACTCCTGTCCTCCTTTGCTGAAAGTAAAGCTCTGGGATGCAAAACCACAAAACATAGAGGGTTAATTAATGGGGGATCCAAGATGTTTCCCTGTGCTCTCTCAGCTTTGGACAGGCTTGGATGTTGATGGCCTCGCTGTGGTCAGGTGCTGACTGTAAAACAACTCCTTCTGTTGCTGTTGCCTGGGTTGCTGGGTTATAAAAGCATTAATACTTGGCTTGTTGTCACCATTTTTTTCACTGCCTTTGCTACTGCTGTGAGCTTCACAAATGTGCTATACTTGGAAGAATGCATGAGCAACAGTCAGAAGATGTGGTCTGGGATGCTCGCAGTGCTATCTGTAGGTACACTTCTGCTGCCTTTGAATCCCTGTCATTACCATATATGCCCTGCAAAAACAGTTTCCAGGCAGATGTTTATATTTTGCCGTTGAGTTGGCTGGGGTTCTGAGAGGATCAGATATGGTCAAATTGTGCTGCTGGTGCAGATAATGCAAATCCCCAAATGATAAGCGAGGTGAACTATCTGCATAGAGTCACAGGAATTACACGCCAAGGAAGAGTTTCCCAATCAATCAGGAGTCAGAGTTGTGTGGACTAAACTTCATGCTGACCTGAGCAGCTGACATTGTTGATCAGTGTTATTTCCCTGGGTATTCCAGCCCTTGCTTGCTTCCATCCACAAGTGCTTCATGTTATTGGTTTTCAGGAATGTGTTGTTTGTCAGACCTGCTGCTTCCTCACACACACTGTATTAACACACAGCATCAGTGTCCTGCTGGCTGCAGAAGACAGGTGAACTGTTTTTAAGTGGAAAACATCACATTCAAATACCTGAAACACAGCATCCACTTCTCTCCAGCTCCTGATTTCCACAGTGTGCAGAACAATTCTGCCTGGGCAGCGTCTTCTGTGCAGTGGAAATTTCACCGGGCACTCGAAGGTGCAGTGACCAGGTCACAGCATCACCGGCTTTGCCGATCTTTCACAGTGTATCCATACAATGATCCACAATTGCCACTAGCCTGGTTTGGAGATATTTTTTAAAGCTCTTCAGGATGGATGATGGGGCTCTGGAGAAGCGCTTCTGCAAGTTGGTTATCCGTGGGCCTCCAGGGAAGGCAGCTGAGACTGAATTTGTGAAGCTTCACACACACCCTGGCCTCTGAGCAACATTTCGTCCAGGCTTTCTCTACCTGCCACCACTTCATTTGGTTTATACCCCTGTTTCCTCATGGATATGGATATCCATATACATGGGTATATTCAACGAGCACTCAGTGGGCCAAGGCTGCCCTGCTTTGACACTTTTGGCTGATTTCCCCTACAACAGAAACCATCCATAGGTGTCCACCTTGTGCCCTTCAATCCATCCTGATAAACTTTCCCATTACATGCTGGGTTTTAACAGACAAAGCTGTGAGCAGCATTTATGTACAGGGAGGAAATTTATAAAACATTAAAAACTTTACAAGGAGAGCACATCTTTCCAAAAAAAATCAGGAGCACAGACTGAGTTGTGCCAGAATCTGTTTGCTTCATGCAAGAAATGTGGTCTCTACAGGGCTTTGATTTGGTGAGAAAGGAACAAGTTGGAGATGAGGATGGTGCTCGTCCTCTGAGCACATACTTTGGGCATCAGGACTTCCTATACTTCATATTTTAATTTAGTGTGTGTACATGGCCCATTTAGGTGAAACAGTCTCACCCTAAAGAGAACAGTGAGATGCTGGAACAGGCAATAACTTCATTTAGAAGGAGAATGGAGGCAGCTGGAGAAGAGGGGAGCGGATGTGAGAAACCCCGAATCCGGAGGTTGTTACCCCAGCATTCTTCAGGAATTGCCGTGGTCTGTATAATGTGGGTAGTTTGGAGCAGTTATGCAGTAAATATTTTTCCCCAAGCACTTTTCATGCTCGAGTTTTAGGTTTTCAGAGGGATTTTTTTATTTAAAAAAAAAAGAATTTTTTTTTTTGAAGGAAGATCAACGACTTAATGAAAAAAGTCTGAGATGCAAGAGCAAGGCTATCGCTTCAAGAGTGCTTCCAGATTTACATAAATAACATTCCTGCTGCATAAACATCTTGGCAAAGGCAGAGCATCTAACCCCCCTCCTACTCTATTGGCCTCCACTAAATTCTGCAGAATATTAAAACCCCTTGATGGTAACGTGTTCTCGGCCAGAAACAAATCATTAGTTTGGATGAGGGCATCAAACTGCATCTGCTCTGTTCCCTGAAGTTCCAAGTGCAAGAGATTTAGGAGGGAGGGGAGAGGTTTTCTTTGATAGGATTTAGAAAAATGGCAATTGATAGAATTTTTAAGCAGATACAGAGAAGAGGGGACGCATCTTTCCCGGAGACACATGGGAATGGTCTGGTGTAATTAAACGTGGAGATGGGCTCAAGCTGTGCAGTTTGGAGGTGGATCTGAACGCTCAGGAGCTTTTGTTCTGCCCACTACACATGGCTGAGATGGTCCATTGATCAACTTTATCAAGAGTCAGGAAGGGGTAAATCCAGGCTCATCTCTAAGTGAAAAGAAGTGGAAAAAAAATGGAAGAGGGGAGCTGTGAGATACTGCAGGGGACCGAGCTACCTGGCGGGCAGGGAGCTGCAGTGAGGGAGGGTCCCTCCATGCTGCAGCGCCATCTCAGCCCGTGACACAGGGCTCTCATGGGCCTGGATGTTGCCCTCATTGCCAAAACCCCCTGGAGAAGGCAGAGAGGAGGGATGGTACAGATCGAGCCAGTTTTTAAGTCACCTTTGGGTTTTCTTACACAGAATGAATTGTTTTGGCATCACTTCTACTCTTTCGAGAAAGCACCACAGCCAAAGCTACTCAGAGCAGCTCCTACCCACCAGGGCAGCAAGTGACTGATCCCACCAGAGGAATTCTCTTTTACTGCCAACATTAGTGAAAATTAGGGACAGTTGAGGGTCCTTTTTCTCTTTTCAGTCCAGTCTGTCTCTCATGTTTTCTCCCTCCAGAAGGAACCAGCTTTGTGCCTCCTCAGAGGTTCTTCTTTAAGCCCACAAGAACATCCTGCGTGGATCTGCAGGGACAAATGATTTCTTGAAACACACTGGTCTTAATCAAACCTAATCTCTCATGACAGGGCAGAGCAGCCTGGACATCCCTTAGATTTAGCACAGCTACTCCAAGCAGTGCTGTTATGTCAAAATTATGCAACCTAGGCTTTGATAGGCTTTGGGGATTTTCTCAATGGTTCCTTATGAGCCCGTTGGTGCCCCTCACATTTCAATGACCACAATATGAACATTAAATGTATTTCCTTTCCCACAGCTGGATGTTGTCCCATCTGTTCTGAGACAGCCAAAGTGTCAAGTATAGCAGGCAAGGCAGACAATTTTTCATGCAAATCTGTTGACTTTAGGATTTTTAAATATATGTCTTTTTAACAACCCACAGATTATCTCACCAAAAAAATGGGTCATTTGCAAGAGTTCCTCCAGCAGTCCTTGTCATTGTTAGCCAACATTGCAATGCACATATATTATCCTCAGAAGAAAAACTGGCAAAAGGACAGAGAGAAATGCCAGGTATAGTCACTGTAATGGCTTAGCCTGGGATGTTGTCTCTGACAGTGCTCAGCCTGGATGCTCCAGAGGGATGCACAGAACCCCCTAAACAACTGCACCTTCCAGCCACTCTGCAGCTGTGCAGCACAGGTGGAACGGAGAAAAAACAGATTTAAAACATTGCAGCAGCCCCAGACAGGGGAATCAGGATCTTGGCCTCCTTCCCTGGCACCTTCAGCATCCCTGTGCCCCCTGTATCAGGGTGGGCAAACCCAGACACCTCCTCCAACAGGGCCGCATGGCCAGGAAGCAGCAGCGGCACCCACAGAGTCAGGTCTCAAAGAGATTTGCACAAAGTCAAGGAAAGAACCTGATAAATCAACCCCTGTCACATGCAGCCAGCTCAGTGTAAGTACAGAGTTCACAACTAATTTAATTCCAAAATCAGCCAATGTCTCAGTGCAGGAGCAGCCCCTGCTCAGCACACACTGACTCACGTGCTCCTCTGAGCTCCTGGAGCAAGGCAGGGATGTGACCAAATGAAGTGACTTGTGCCTATGAAACACCACACCAGTGACACAGGAGAGCCCTTCTCACCTCTTGGTTTTCAAACCAGCTTTTAAACCCCTTTTGCTTTTTAATGAGATGCTTCACAGTAAAAGACTGGAGGAAGCAGCTGGCGAATCATCCTGTGATGAAAGCCAAGGACGTTAATTGCCTTCCTGCCATACTTCATATGACAAATTTGCCATCAGACCCCCATCTGGATAGGATACTACCCGGAGAATGCTGTTCACAGTAGCTTCCAGCCTCTGGATTTCATGCCCTTTTCCCAGGAAAGCCTGCTCTGGTGGGCACCCAGAGCACACCTGGTCTTACCTGGAGTCTGGGGAAGGACCAAACCGAGAAGCAACAGAAGAACAGGAGAAACCGAACCTACCCCAGACCTACACATACCTCTCACTCTTTTAAAACTTAGGTGGATATTTGACTTACCCACGTGCAGGTCATTTCTCCATATTTAAGGTCTGATTTATCAGGGTCCAGAATAACTCTGGGAAGCTCACACAGCCAGGACAGTAGGACACCACTGGAATAACAGGAGGAAAAGGGAACTTGCTGCACTGAAGACCTCTAACTCTTCTAGCAGCTTCTGCTGGGGCAGCTCTGCAATCACAGAGAAGGTGCCTGCCATTCTAGCACCAAAATCACCATCGAAGGGGCAGTCACGGGCTCTGTGTGGAGCAACCCAGCATCACATAGACTCAAGGCTCTGTCTTAAAAAGCAGACCATTCCCCTTTCCGTAACACACATTTTACCTGGGAATGGAGGAACCACAGGTCTCTGGATAACTTGGGAACTTTGTTACTTCCCCCAGTTCCCTCCTTTAAAAAAAAAAAAAAAATTAAAAAATTCAGCTTGTTTTCTGAAACTCTGCTTTAAAGAGCTGAGTTCCTAAACCCAGAGTGCGTGATGCAGAACAGCTGACTTTGTGTAAGGCTTGTTATTAGAAACAGCCCATTGCTGAGCTGGGATTTCATGAGATGCACCTCGTTCAGAGCCCGGGCAGACGCACCATGAGCGTAGGTCCATCCACACAGCCTGGCTAAGAGTGAGGATTTTGCTGCCTTTCAGTGCCTGGGGCAGATCCTGACTCAGAGATTCCTCCATGTTATTTTCCATGGGAGGAAGCAGGAGTTATTTTGCAGAGGGTCTGAACAGACGAGATGCCAGTTTCTTGCTGGTAAATACCACTTCCAACCTCACTCGCAGGCTCCAACAGATGTTTCTGCTTTTCAGAGTAATGGAAATTTTATGGACCATTTTCTCCTCCTTCTCCTGTTCCCTGGGATGGAGCAGCAGATCCAAAATGCCCTGGGAAATGCAGTGGTCTCCTCCTGAGGCTCACTTCAGAGCAGTGTCTCCAGCAGATCAAGGAGACAGAGTCAAGCCACTCAGTTGTGGGTTGGGTTCCTCTGGAGAACCAGACACCATCTGCCACCAGGCAGCTGCACAAAGGCTCCACTGTCCAACAGCTTTCACTGGAGAAGCTCAAAATCCTCCCAAAGGATGAGCTGCTGGCTCCCAAGCTGGGTAGAGAGCCCACGGGTATGCACAAAAGCAGGTTAAAAAGATTTGGGAACCATGGTATTATTTTTATGCCCTTGTGTTGGTCATCATTCGTTACAGCTGGAGAAACTGAGGCAGGCGAAGTCATTCACTGAATCAGAGCAGAGCTGGGACTGAATCCACATGTACAAGGTACCAGTGTGCTCATCACAAGACAGCACTTCCCCAAAACACAGAGTGATGGGACAGAGAGAGGGAAAACATTTGCCAGTGCAGACAAAGTGTGGGATAAAAGGGTCTGATGTGCATCCTGAGGATCCACATTTTCCCTTGCCTCCCTCTCATGTCCCTGGGCTCAGCCAACTGTGTGAGAACCCCAGTGTCCCCTCAGACTGCTCAAATAAACCCTGTGTGTTGCAATGCTCCTTAAGCAAGAACCAAAAAAGAAACTTGGGGAATCCCATTGACTCACAGCTGCATTAATTATTATTTTTTTAAGGGCCCAGGACTTGGTGAATGAGAATATTATCCCATGGGGATTGAGAACACAATGGAAACAGGAAACTTTTAAAAAGCATTTCTGTGGAGATATTATCTCAGTGCTATAGGACACAGGATTTACTTAATTGCAGCCAAGGAAGTTTTAGATTACGCTCTGCAATGTCTGCACGAACGTCTCAGCTATCACAGGGAAGGCTCCTTGCATGGCTATTTCCTTTAAGATATGTGCCTTACCCTGAACACGTTCACTGGAGGGGATTTGGTGATAATGCAGGAGGGTTTGGAGCACTTCAAAGCCTTAAATGAGATTCAGGGCATCACAGCCCACGGTAAAGAATATGAAATTGCTTTTCTAGCAGATGACATCCTGCTTTCTCTCAGTGAAACACAAGCCTCTATTCAATGCCTTGGAGAAGTTTGAGAGGTTAACAATCCTGTTTCAGGTTCTTTTTGTGTGCATAAATATGACCAAGACAGAGGCAATGCCTCCAGGCACCTCCCCAGCAAAATCCCTCTTAATTTTCCATGCCAATAGTCCCTAGAAGGATTCAAATCCATAAGAATCCAAATCTCTCTTCACTTAAATAAACTTATAACAGTAAGTCTCCAACCCTTTTATGTGACACACATCATGATTTTCAAAGATGGTCTAACTCCCCATTATCTATGCTTGATTAGGTCCACTTACTGAAAATGGCCATCCTCTTGAGCACTTCATTTTCTGCAGGGTCCCTCAGTACTTGAGCCTTTAACAGCACTTGAACCTAATCCCACACCCCATTCCTCAAAAAATAAAACAAAACAACCCACAAAAAAAATCCCCAAAAGGCCGAAACAAAAAAGAGGAGAATTCTAAGTAGAATATTCACCAGTTTTATACAGCTCTGGGTGGGACCAATTCTACCCTAAGCAGCAGCTAAGAATCCAAGTTCCTCATACTGCAGGAATGATGGAAACTGATTCACTGCAGGTTTGTGTCCTGTGTCCCCAGTTTTTGCTCCTTACACCTCATATTCCTGCTCCTGCTGCCCCCAGTGTTCTCAGACCTCATGGCTGGGTCCCTGCAGCTTCCTGAGGACTGTGTGTGAACCATCCCCAGCATTCCCAAGCTGATGAGCATGTGAACATCCAGGCACCAATCTGGAATAACTCAAGCTCTTCCAGCCTTGTCTGTGATTTGGGTCCCCTTTGTTCACTCACTTGCCAATTCTACTGAAATCTGCTGAGGATCCAGATTAGAACCTAACCCTTCTCACATTGTTGAACTTGGTTTGGTGGATCCAAATACCTTGAGAGAATTGATGGATAGAAACAAACCCATTTGAAATTGGGTTTATTTTCAGGGAAAACTCAGATCATCTCCTCAGTCCTGCACTGGAACAGCCACGTGCTGTTTTCTGCTCCAGCCCAACTTCTTGTTGGCCCCAGGGACATCAGATCAACAGGGTCATTCTGCAAGTGTCCTGGCAAATGGACAATATGGAATGAATAACCAGCTCTCTCCATGCCAGGGGCTTCTCCAGCAGACCAGGGAGACACCAGCATCTCCAGTAAAGCTGTGCTAAAATGTGTTCAAAGGAATCAGCAAAACCCTACAGTAACTTCCTACAGTGGAAGACCTGATCCTAACACTGGAAGATTCCACCTCCAGCCTGCAGAGACAAGATACCTTGTTAACGAAACAACACCAAATTAAGCAGCCCAGCTTCCTCGGATTTCTGTTAATTTAGGAAGGATGCCAGGTAATCCAACCAGCAGTGAGATGATGGGTTCAACAGCCCGAACTCTGTGCACACAGAGGTGTGTAGTACAACATTCCAGATACATTCCATATACAATGGGCATAAGCTCCCAAAATCTCCAAGGCAATCATTCCACACCTCTAGATAAAACAGCTTAGAATTCAAAATCCAGAAGAAAAAAAAAAAACAACACCAAAAAACTTAGCGGTACAAGAGAAAGTGAAGAGATGCTTGTGTTTGCTTTGTTTTGGAGCAGAAAGCAGAGCACTTGTATGCAGTGAGTGCTCCTGGATCCATTACTACATCTGTTCCACCAGATTTCCCTGCAACTGTTCCTCTTCTTTCCCAGGAACAATAAAATCCATGAGCTGCAGGCCAAGTGGCGAGTGTCCCATGACCTGCTCCAGCTACTAAGTTTGAAGCTACTGAGAGGTTTCGACAGCTACTGTGAAATGATGCAACCAGTTAATTCCATGTGCTGGCTTTCAAGGTATCAAAAGAAGAACCGTCTTTCAAGTAACACCAGAAGAGTAAATAATGATTAATTTTTAATCCTCACTAGTTCTTTCCTGATGCTGGAATAACAAGATGAGGTGTTTCTACAGCTTCTTCTGTGCCTTTGAATGTACCCTCACATCACAGTGAGGCTTTGATTGTCCCACAGAGACCTCCAAGTCTGGCCAGGGTTATCTACCAGTAGTTGCCCTCAAAGACCCTTCCAAGGAGCTTGATCCCTGAGCTTCCTTTCAAAATGTGGCACCACCAGACGCCAGCACTGGTGGTTCTTCTACTAAACAGCCCCTTAAATAAATCTCTGAACAGCCAGAAAAGAGTGTCGTTGTTTTTCTATGACACAAGCCCAGAGGTTGACTGGTGCTGAAGGTCACTTCCATCAGCATCACGGCTGCAGCCCCTTGTTCATTTTAACCTTGTCCAAATGCTGCCTCCTGTCACCTCCTGGCCTCACGTCCTCCCTCACAGAACACCACCTCAGGGACTGAAGTCAGCATCTGCTTTTTGCAAACTCAACCTTCTGCAAAATTATGCAAACAAGAAAAGGCTTTGAATGGAGATGTAACAAACAAGGTCATTTTTCCAAGCCTCAAAATAAACAAAAATTTGCTTTTTTTTCTTCATGTTCCAAACCAAGATTCAAAGAGATCCTCTTTCATCCATCATCAAGTTAATCCATCCTTGTTGCTAATATTAGGAGATATGTCCCATGGGAAAGGCTGCCCTCAGCCAGCACATGCAGCTTTTAAAGAATATTGTGCTTTTCAAAACTTATTTTTAAACTAAATCAGAGATTCCTGAGCATTTCTATGGTGACCTGAGCAGCTTTGCTGCCCTGGCTCATGGTTGCATGGCTTCCATCAACATTTCCAGTGGCTTTAGACCAGAAAGAAGACACAAAGCTATTCCCCTTCTCTGCTGAACATTGTCCAAAAGTTACCTGCTTAGTTAAACCAATTCTGGCATTTTCAGTGGATAAAAATCCTTTTCAGTTTCTGCACCAACATAAGTTTGCTCTTAATACCAAGACTTTCTAGCCTACCAATCACTGAAATATCTCAACACTTGAGCCCACAACACCACATCTATTATAAATATAACCATCATTTAGAGCTACAATCAGAAATGGTAACAAAAATATATCACAGTAGTTGTTCATCTGCAAATCATATGTATTTTTCCAAAATAAACGAAGCGTACTCTGCTCTCTCTCCCTTCCAGCCCCTCCTGCCACAACCCCCACAACCAACCTCAAGCAGAACAAGCCATAATGCAGAACAAAAACAAAATAAAATTGAAACCTGATAAGGCCACATTCTCAGGGAGAAGCCATGTGTGAGATATTTTTGCTTAATTATTTCAAGCAATGTATGGCCCCTTGGCTGTCACCAAGGCTGGCCTGTCAGGGTAATATCATGAGGAACTATTGTGCAGAGAATCACTAGATACTTCAGGTCTTTGAGACCCTGCTAATCAGCTCACGTTTCATATTCTCTTACCGACTTTTACACTGAAATAGAGCCCTTACTGGTTTGCATCGAGCCCTTTTTCTCCTCTTGTAGGTGTTAGAGAGAAGTTTGGGAGCAGAGATGTGACCCCTTGCCAGTTTGCATGCACAGACATTGCTGCTGCCACTGGTTCAAAAGCAGGTTTTCAGTCTCACCAGACCCACAGAAGATGCAGTGTAAAGTCAGATTGCAGATAAACAGTGACTGTTGATCATGGCTAAAGAAATAACTCAGCAGGAGGGCATTCCAGTGCCCGGGCTCCAGCCGGTCACGCCTCAGTGCCTCGTGGATCTGGCTGAGAAGACAGGTGCTTTCAGCCCTAAATTATACAGGATATTGAAAAAGCACCCACTGATGATACTAGAAAGGGAGCTGTTTGCTTTCCAAATAGTCCCCCTTTGAGCTGAGCTGGGGTTTAATATCTGGAGGGAATAATGACATGATTTTTCCTCTGTTACACAGTGGAGTACATAATACACATTGTGTAAGGAACCTGCTGGATGGTGTAACTCTGCTTCCACAAGAGCTCCAGCACTGGAGGAGGCAAAGGAAAGTCTAGCTCAAACATGCCAGAACACCTTGCTGGCTAGAAAGTTTCCAAATAACTTAAGAAGTGCATTAGCAATAACAAAAAATTCCTAACCCCAAGCCAGAGCTCATTAATGAGCTTTAATATTTCTAAATTAAATAAATGAGAAAGGCAAGGAGAGGGTTGGTGTCCTGAGTGCTGCAATACAGGGACAAATCACTGAATAGAAAATAAAGAGAAGCTGCACAGGGTCACAGAAATCCCACAAGTGAGAACTGAGGAAGTTCAGGTAAGCACAGAAATCTGGCTGCGCTTTAAGATGGAGAAATAGAACAACAGAATGAAGCTTCAGATGGCACACAGACACATCCTAAGGAAAGAGAAAAGAAACCCAGAGCAGTGCTCCCTGCAAGGGCTGGTTTCAGAGAGTCCCTTTTGGGGAGGAAAGTGCTGGCAAAGGGAAGCAGGGAATCTGCAGTGTTTACAAACACCATGTGAAGAGGTAGAGCTTGTAATGGGAGCAGAGCAGAACGTCCCCTGCAGAAAGGGGAGGGGGTGGGAAATGAAGAAATTTGGTAATTTAACTTCCTGGAATAATGCTTTTTAAATCTCTTAACAAGGCAGAGATCATGACTTGTAAAATGTGAAAATAATGCCTCTGACAGTAAAAGGAATATGAACATCAGACTCATTCCTCCTATGACGTGCTATGGCAGCGACACAGCAGCTGCCCGGGAAGCTGCATGCACTTGAAAACAAAGCCAAACACATCTGCCCTGGGTAAAAATTGCATCCTGTGTTGTATTTTCAAACCAAACATTTAAAGAGGCTGCTGGTTTGGGAAGTATTTCGTTTCTTTTGCAACACAGCAGCAGTACTGGCATTCCCAACTGATACAAACAAGAAATCACAATCACAGAATGGTTTGGGTTGGAAGAGACTTTAAAGATCATCTCATTCCATCCCCTGCCATGGGCAGGGACACCTTCCACTAGACCAGGTTTCTCCAAGCCCTGTCCAGCCTGGACTTGGACACTTCCAGAGGTGGGGCAGCCACAGCTTCTCTGGGCAACCTAAAATTAAAGATAATAAACGGATCTTGTAGTTAACTGAAGAACAGAAGCATGTCTCAGGTAACAAGACTAAAGCTTAGCAGCAAGGGTAACCAAATCCAAGTTTAAGCAGCTGATTCAGCTCTACCTGTGTCAGAACATCTCTCCTGCAGGCACAGGCAAGACCCCACAAGCTCATGTGCAAAGGGAACAGCCTTCCTTATTTTCCAGCTACTGAAAAATTCAAAATGTGCAATACCCAGTCTGTTTCCTTTCCAGTATAAAGTCTAAAATTCTTCCGTGTTGAAGCTTCCAGCTGTTGGTCTTATTCTTACTACTAGGATCTGGAATAGAGGTATGATGATTACTTTTGTTTTGGAAATTTCATCCCTCAAGTTGTAACTTTCAAACTACTTAAATCCCACAAATATTCCCATTTAAATGTTTATCCAAGACAAAGATTAATCAGTTGTTCCTTCACTTTGTGTTTAGGGCTCCTCTTACATAGGCTCTTGTCTACCACTTCTCTATCAGCTCAAGTGGCCATCCAGAGGGGACTGGACATCCAGGCACTTACATTCCAAGCTTCACTCCTTGTTACATGTACATGTCCTTTTCTTGTTTATATCTCAAAAGATGAATTTCTACCCCAACATACATTTAGTTTGTTTATGGGAAGCTGCTTCTGTCTCCATGAACTTCCTCGTAGAAGTTTAGAAGAGGTCCTGCCCTGCTGTAGCTGCTGGACTGTGAGGGCTTTGAGACGAAATGACCAAAACCCATTAAACTTCAACTGAGTCAAACCAAAACACCCCACTGGAACAGCAGCAATAGTGCTTGAAGGAACAGATGGAGCCCCTGGAGTACAGAAAATATCTTAACCTTGCAACTTTAGTGGCTGACTGTATCTTATGTGAAAAACTAAAAAATCACAGAGTCAGGTATATTTGTCACCAAATTGTCCTGTTTCTGCTCCTTCCCCCGAGAACTCAGCCATTTGTTTCTGGATGAAAACACCTCCTTTATCCCTGACTCCCTCCTTCCTCTGCTCGTTCAGAGGCTGAAGTCCCTGCTCCAGTCTGATTCCTCTTAATTTGTCAGCCCATTCCTTTAAGATTGATGTGTTCTTACCAAATTGTGAGAAAAGCTCAAGTCTTGGAATTTTTCATCCTCAGTCAGTGAGGATGAGACACTGTGGATGGTCCATATTCATAACTGGCTTGTAAAAGTGAATACAAAAGCAATTATTTTACCAACAGTGCAAAATCCTTCAGGGTATTCAAAACTGGAACTGTGGAGTGTTGCAAGAACAGGCTGCCAGGGCAGTGGTGGAGTCCCAATCCCTGGAGGGCTTTAAAAGCTGTGTAGATGTGGCACTTGGGGACATGGGTTAGTGGTGGCCTTGGCAGTGCTGGGTCAATGGGTCAATTTGATGATCTTAAAGGCCTTTTCCAACCTAAATTCTCATGTGATTCTATGAAAATGATACTGTGAATTTCACCTGCCTTTGAACCATGATGGTAACACGAAGTAACTCACACAAAATCTACAGCTCACCCATGCTCTGAACGTGGCATCCAGCTCTGGAATTGCCCTTCCCTACATCTCAGGAGTTTGAATAAAACCAGAAGAGTGATAAAAACAGGCTGTATACAAAGAAAAGTGCACATGAATGACAACTGGAGGTAAAGCATGAAGATGAATCGAATGGAAAAGCTGAAGAGACAATTCACTCTTTTCTCGTTACATCAACAAATTAGGGGAAAGCCAATCAAATAATCAGTCAGAAAAGGAAAGTTTCCCACACAACAGTAATTTCATTGTGAAACTCATTGTCTGGGATGTTTCAGATCCCAGATCATGAGGGATTTACAAAGAGCAGAGGAAGCAATGGCAGATGCTGCAGTGAGGGCTGAGATGGAGACAAAACAAACCAGCAGCAGCCACCAGGAGAGATCAGATATGCTGATGCATGCCCTCACCTTAAATTCCTCTAAGCAGCTACTGTAAAAGTGACATGGGTCTATTATGAGTGAAAAAGATAAGTTAAGGAAGAGAACAGGATGTCCATGTTCCCTGTGCTTGATCCCAGCCCACTGCAGATGGTGCTTGGGACTCCCACAACCACCCCCCTCCTCCTTTCCGACGGGAACCCACACAAACTACTGTTGATTTTTCCAGGTTCTGGGGAGATGCAGTCTCTGTGTTACCCTGCTCAGCACAAAATGCTTTGCTGCCTCTTCTAGACCTGCTTTTGTTTATTAACCAACTTACAAGGTCAAGGAGCAACTGCATGACAGGATTTTTCCCCAGTATTTTGCTACTTGCATGCATTTGCACTGCCCGAAATCTGCACAGACTAACCCACTCAACATATTTTCTTTCATTATTTGCAATAATGTGTAAGAATTCAAAACAATTCTATTGTAAAAACTATTAGCCTCATAATCAGGTGGTCTGGTTCTTGTCTTTCTACTTACTAATATTTCAGAAAGCAACAAAGACATTTCCAAAGGTGTTCTTGTGGAATTTAAGTGCCACATACAGAACTCCACATATTTATATGTTCAGTGTGTGATTCCAGGTCTTGTTTCCTACCTGCTATTTTTTCTAGGGCAATAGGAGCATTATTTACCTTGATTTTCTTCAAGGCTTTGGCCACAGCTCCTTACTCCTTCTCAGAGTGCTGCTCTGCTCCACCTCCATTCCTGCCTCCACCTTGTGTAACAAGAACATCGCGTCATTTAATATTTCTGGATTCAAGTAAAGGAAAACCACATTTCCTAAGATCCCACATGACAACACAGCTAATTTAGTGATAATGAAGATGACGCACAGGAGGTTGGAGGGGGCCAGGAGGTTCCATCTGCCAGGCAACTGCTCAGACTGACAAAGAGCTGCTGGTTTGAAACGGAGCTTTGAAAACCTTACAAGGACCCACTTTCTCCATACCTGCAGAACCCAGGTAATTCCATAATAAAACAGAAGCAGAGAGTGTTGCACGTAGCTGCCATCCCCAGCCAAGCTGGGATCTCATTACCAGCTACCCCACTGGGATTCTCCTGTGGGCAGTTCCCCATCATTTGGGACTGATCTCCTTTGACATTTAGAAGACACTCAATATGGATCAGGGGCTTTACTTTCACAAAGGTATTAATTTCCCAAAAACCAGAATATGGCTTGTACTCAGTCCCAACCATCTCTCTGCCCTCCCTGACCCCCATCCACCCACACTCCATGTCTCCTCCTAGGAGACAGCCTGTAAACACGAAGTTGAAACAGTCAATAAATATCAAGATAATTAGACACTCACAATCGAGATAATTAGACACTGTTGACCAACTGATCTTACAAGAACGAGAAAGGACAAGCTCACATTTGCCAGACATGCTGAGCACAGACTGCAGGGAGGGTGACACACATCACAGGGTGGGTGGGAGCATTTTTTGTCTTTTAAAGAGCCTCCTAAGCACGATTACCTGTGAGCAGCCCAGACAGGCAGGTCCTATCTTAACATAGCAGCACCTGGATTTCAGCAGCTGGATGAGGTGTGTACAGCCCTGGTTTATAGTCATGGTTCTGAGGGTTTTGATGGAAAGTTGTTGGATGTGTTACACAGGTTTATTTATGTTGATATTGTATGTTCTTTTTGTCTCTATAATTAATTCTAAGTTTTTCTTGGTTTCTTTAGCAGAGGAACACAAACCAGCTTGCCCTTCTGGGAGGACCTGCTTCAGCAAGAGTGATCCAGGTGTGTCTGCTCATGAGCATCCTCATCTCTGTGCTGGAGCAGTTCCTCCATCCTCCCACCCTGAGGTACCAAACCTTGTGCTGCATCTTCCTTATATTCATCACCAAGGAAATACATGCACAAATTCCTCGTCCAGTTTTTGCTTCATTTTAAGTTTGGAATCAAACAACTGGCAAGTCAAATCCCTCTTGGTCTTGAGCTGTCTGCAATATCCAGCGAGTCTCTTTCTACCTTCCAGCATTGAGGCTGATCCCATCTCTAAGGACTCTGTCCTTGGGTTACAGCTGGACATAGACATCAGACCCAAAGAAAGTAACTGAAATAGATAACCAGAAATTATCTTCCCCACTATGTAAAATGCAGGAATCGCCTTTCCCAAAATCTCAGCAATGCAGTTTTCTTCCAAGCCATGGAAGCTGTCTGCTGTTCCCTAATCTTTGCCTCCCTCATGGCATTTTTGGGTGTTTCGATACTTCCAATGAGTCTTCCTACAGAATGGAAAAAAAAAAAGTCTTATTTAGAGCTCTCCACTCTCAAGTGACAAAGGTTAAACGACTTAAATTTCTCTCACATCTTGGACATCTCTCAGCCTCCCTCTCTCTCCTTGCCTGTGATTCTCACTGTGGCCTACAGAAGAGTTACCAGAAATCCTCATCTTGACTCATATCTTGCTGTTACTCATCCTTAATCACAGTACACCTAGACTACTGAAATATCTGCTTAAAATATTCCAGGAACTCTCCAGCTCACTTAAGCACTCGGGGTCTGGAATAATTTGGCCAGAAACGTCTAATTTTCCAGGAAATGGATGATGTCATCCCATTATCTGTCAGCTGCACTGCACTGCCCATCATCCTGGCCTTCACAGCTCTCTGCTGATTTACTCTCCTCATCCACCCACTGCACTCCAACAGACGCAAGAAGTTACGACAGTTTGGATAAAACTCTGCCATTTTCAAGTATTCTCCTGAAGCCATCAAAATGTACCCCTGTAGATTATCTTTGCTTTCCCTGGAGCAGAGGAAGAGTGAGAAATTACCTCCCTTGGGACTCTGGAAAGGTTGTGCCCCCCCCCAATCTGTTTAATTGATCAACGCATCCAAGACGTTTGTGCCAAGAAGGGCTTTGCTAAGGCACAACTCACTTCCGAAAAGGCAAGGACATGGGAACAGATCAGTGACAGCAGGAAGTGGTGTTCTAACTCCTTATCTCCCAAGGTTATGTTTTTTTGGGAATAACTAACTAACTAGAGTTTATTCACACTGAATTCAGGACAACTAAACCACAATATTACTCACAAGGAAGCCAGATGTTCTGGGCTTTCCTTACCTAGTAATAGCAGCAGCATCTGGATTCTTGCAAATATACAAAATGACAGGGAAAACTGGGGAAGCCTGGAAATTTTTTTTAATTTGTAGGGTTTTTTTCTTTACAGTACTGTGTGTGTGGAGAGAAATAGATACCCTTTGATAAGGACAAGAAAGCATGACATGCTCAGGCAACAGAAGAGATCCTGAACTGTGGTTTTAGCAGAGATTAAATTAAAATACAGCAAAATATCACCAGAGAAGCAAGAACAAAAGGAAGCATCACAGGCAACCACACTGGGTCAGCGGGGCTGCTGTACCAACCCCACTGCTGTCCTTGCAGAGAGCCGACACAGGACAGGAGGAAAATCTTGGGAAAGCCCTGGGGAAGGACCAGAATGGGATAATTCATTAAAAAAACATACACTGCAAGCACACAATAATCAAGAGTAGCGAGTCCCATTAGTCACTGCTGCAGTCCCTGACAGCCAAGCATGCAGAGAACCAGCTCCAACACACGTGGCAATGGGATTACCAGTGTTTCCTTAAAAACCCTGTTTAAGACAACTGCACAACAACTATCAACAAACAAAGCATCACCATATTTCCAACTACACCTAAGTCTCGCATTAGGACAAGCTACCCAGCAGCTGTTCTTAAGGAGAGCTTGCTTAAATAATTATTTCTGGGTGTATTGCAGCCCTAAGTTTTTTTTGTTTCACCCTTTCGGACCAAATTCTTTATTTATGCTCCTACTGTCCACAGCTTCTCTGGAAAGCTCCCCTGCCACTTGAAGCCAGCTGGTGTGACTGTGAGCAAAACACAATGACTCCTATTCTGGATCAGCTTTTACAGTCCCACCCTGGAGGTCTTTCTCCTTTATCTCCAACTCTTCCTTACTTCTTTTCAACATCTGGGTAGCTCTCCTGAGGCTCCAGAAATAAGCACACACTATACATCCTGTTCCTCCACCCCCCAAGACATATTGTAATGAATACAGAAAACACATGCTCCAGTATAATTTGTTATCTCATGCAGAGCCATTAGCATCAGCTTCCTTCCCTGGATGGAGTCAAGTCAAGCTCAGAGACAAGTTTTCCAGGTTGCACATGCCACATGTCTCCTTGTTCCTTCCTTCCCTCTCCTCCCATCAGGGACTATCCTTCCTGCTTATCAAGCCCACGGAAAAAGAGCCAGACTTAGGAGGTCTCCTGAGATACTGATCTGCCTGTCCTATAATGCAAAGCAGCTTATTAGAGTCATTGGAACAACTCAAAAGCTGTGTAAAACCAACACAGATTTCACTCATTCCCAGCAGCACAACAGCACCTTGCAATTCCTGGTAATAAAAAGGTAATGGCACTGGTGGGACAGAGTTTGGAAGTCCTCCAGCTTGCCTCAGCTGAGGAACAGAGGGATTTCTTAGGGCTCTCACAGCTTACACCAGACACTGCAGGCACGAGGGATGGGGGAGAAGGATGGAAATCACCTACTCTGCAACCTCCAGGGAATCTTCATAGTGAACCCAACAGACTCATACACTGTACACAACGAAACTGAGCTCTGACACACTGGTCAACAGGCTTCCTGTCCTCTTTGTTTTGCCAGAAGCTACAAAAATTGCTAATCTCTTCCAGTTGCAGCTCGAGGGGCTGCTGGCTGTCTCGTGTAGGCAGAACAGGCTCAACGCTTTCAGCTCTTGAGGTCACCAGATCAAGCCAGTGGCCAATACAGGTGACAAAAAAAGTTTCCAGAGCTGGGCTATTCTTGTGAGTTGATTTTATTCACAGCACAGGAAAATCCTTCCTAATACAGGGAAGCTCCTGGCAAAGTAACAATTTGCTGCTTCTCTCTCTCAGACCCAAGTCCAAAGCCCACCAGTGGTGGTGGGAAGCCCCACTGACTTCACCAGGCTTTGGCACGAAGCCTCAGCACAAAGAGCTGTTGGGGATGAAGTTTTGGAAGCATGGAGGTGGCTAACAGATCCCAGAACATGACAAAGCACTTGGAGCATTTGCATACAAATGCTCTTTGCTTGTTTATTGCTTCATCTGCTGCTTGTAAGTCTTTTTAACACACCCTCTAATTCTGTTATTACAAAAAAGAGTGCATGCAAATAACTGCCTGAAGTGAACTCAAGCAGAGAACAATCCATTAACCACTGTGCTTATATCCCAAAAAGTGTTAGAAACCCTCAATAAGAAATGGTGGTTTGAGGGGAAAACCCTCAGTATTAAGGCAACTGCTGCAAACACACAGCCCTGAGTTACAAGAGCTGGAAGGCAGAATTCAAAATGCAAATGTTCATATTAAAACAAACTGCTAATTAAGAGCAGGCTTCATTATAGAGATTATCATCTTTAAAGACTCTACCAGACATTCACATTTCCAGCACAAACCAGGAAGATACAGAGAAATACTCACAGGCTGAGCCCGTTGGCTTCTTGTCCTTCCTGACCCTAAAATGGCCATTACAAATCCTGAATGTTTAGTCTAGAAAACTCAGGGTCAGCTTTCATGGGGAGCCATGAGAAAGGAGCAGCCGTGGCAGGGCCAAGTGACACCGTGCCCTGTCCCCTGCCTGGGCGAGGACCCCGGGAGCGGCTGCCAGCAGCGATCCAGCGCCGATTCCCAGGCCTCCGACAGGCTCCATGGGCTATTTAGCAAAAACAACTCACTCAAAAAATACCAGAAGTGACCCTGTCCAAGGATTATCTGCAAAATCTCCCCCGCTCCTTGTATTTTTAATGAAATAAAAGTATTTGCAATAGTAGAAATGTCAGGGTTTGGGCCAGATAAACAAGCTACAGAGACTCAGTGCTGAGTTTCACGGATGCAGACTGGTATAAAACTAGGAAAAAAGTGCAGAAATCACTTGTCAGATTTTAACTCTGGAGAAATAAACTCAAATGTTGATGTAAGAAAAAAGTATTTCTCAAGGCATGGCCTCATATAATTTCCATTATTTGCCTTCCTATTGCCACCTGTTATTTTGAGAACTGTTTAAATAAAAGAAACACAGAACCAGACCTATCATACATTATATTATTTCTCTAAATATGGCTCTAAAAACGGCTTTTAAAAACATACAGTTAATTCAGTGTAGAGAACTTGATTTACTGAAATAACTTGACAGCCTGAACTCCAAGAGATTTTTCCAAACTTCAGAAGTCACCCTCCTGCTGTTGAACTTTGGGTTCAACACCTCCATACTCATGCCCAAAACCAGGTGGACATCTTTTAAAGACACATTAGGTTGTTCTTTAGAACTTCTCTTTCAAGACAATCAATCCAAAAGGAAAAAATGAAGATTTGCCACATCGTTCTGAGTTGTATTAACAGGAAAAAACCTGTTGGTATCAGCAACAGTTGAGCAGAATGAATTATGGAGAGCAAAGTTTGAATAACTGAATTCAGAACAACTCTTGCAAACCTGATGGCAACTTAAATGCTAACTTTTGAAAAGGACAACTAGAGTTTCTTTTGGCATAAAGAGCCCACTGATGCAATGTCAGTTTATTCTCGCAGATGCACCTATTCTGTATCCATAATGTAGTGATACAACTGCTGCTCTTGTTTTCAGCACCCTGCATGTTCTCACATCATGCTGAGAACAGAGAATGACCATTTTGCTCCTGAAACACACATACAGGAATGAGAATAGGCACATTTTCGTCTCTGTATCTGTTGGAGACTTCTGTTTCAAAGAAGAGAAAAGAAGTCTTTCTTCTGAATGCATACGATCATCATTGACCGCGCTATCAAAAATGAAGGCTGAATACAAATTCATACTTAGAAGAACATTAGAAATTTTGTAAAGCCACAGGGAAATAAGTCATTGCATTCAGCCAGTTCTTTCTTCTCTCACCTCCAAACAGAAAAAAACCCCAGATTTCTGCTAGCTTTTTTTTAGATTAGCTAACTATTTTTCCTTGTATGGTAGAGATTTCTACTATTACTGCTATTGAGGACTTGGATCCCACAGCAAACCCCCAAGAATGAGTAATGGTCTCATTTTCCATCTGCAATACGGAGCAAGAGCCAAGGGCAACCCAGTAACACTGGAGGATTTGGACCATGAGTTTTGGTTTTGCCTCCTGCTCTTGTTAAAGGCCACTGCTGAAAGCCTCCAAACAGGACTTTATAAAAGCAGCTTTTCAAGGTTCCATAGAAATTCAAATGAACTTATTTCCTTTGTCATGGATTTCTGAGTCATCTTTTCTAAGGGAGGGGAGAGGAAATATAATCAGAAAAGGGAATTATTCCTATTTTACAAGAAGGAGCAGATCTACACTAGTCATCCTTTATCTTGTCATCTTCCTGACCACAGTATTGTGAAAAGCCCACAAGCAGAAATGGCAACAAACATCAATGAAATACTGTGCTCTTTATATCGTTAAGTTCTGCCATGAGGAGGAAGGGAACCCATGGCATCTTTCAACCCTGCCTTTGTTACTCACACCACGCCTTCTGGAAGGCACAGCACACAAAATGTTATGCAAAACCAAGCCATTCCTGGTAGCTTAGCAAAAAGCATTCATTACATGGCAGAAAACTTTCATTTCAGTGTGTCCTTGTTGACTGAGCTGAAAAAAATCTGAAAAAATCTGCCACAAGACCAGAGCTGTCCTGTGGTGGGAGCATCAAACAGTCCTGCTCCCCTCTACCACCAACTTCTTCACTGAGATATACCATAATTCCCAAGAACAGAAAGTAGGAAGCATGGGGAGATGTGTGGAATTGAGGGAAGGTTGTACCTAACCCTGTGTCCTACCAACATGTCAAAAGGTGGTCACACCAAAGCGTGAAGCCACAACCTCCAAAACATGTTGGTGCTCCTCTGCAACAGGTGGTGAAGCTGCTCTGCACTGGAACAGGGGTTATGGTCACAGCTTTTGAACTCTTCCCTTTAAGAAACATTTTATGGGAAACTGTGTTTATGGGAGCTGACTATCATCACACCAGATCTTGGGAAAGCACAGTGCTCTCTAGTAAAAGCTTAAGCAAATACCTAGATGCCCAAAAGCCCCCTTTTTCCAGTAACTGAAAGGAAGACCCATTTGAATTTCTAGTCTGCACATTTCCTTCACTTTCCATCTAAAAGAAAGAGCATTTAAATACAAGGGTGTCAAGCGATATGAATCATCTTTAAAGCATTCCGTTTAATTAGACAAGGATAAGGAGGTTTAAACAAAGTCACTGAAATCTAATTCTCTGTATGAACTCCTATCACACAGCAGAAGAGTGAAATCAGTAGAAGTGAAAAAGCAAGGGTTTAGCTGAGCTTATTTGTTACAGCCACTGCTCTTGAACAAAGCGGTTTTTATGGCCGTGAACCTCCGTGGGAGCAGAAGTTAAGGTCACAGTGACAATCCATCATTTTGGGGAAGAACCGTACTGTAACCTCACATCTGTGCATGGCAGGAATAAGAGGCAGCTGCGAGTAGCCACTCTGAGAATAAATCCTACTCAAAACCCATGACATGTCTATGCTGGGATATGTTCTGGTAAGGCAGATGAGTCAAGGGAACTTCACCGAGCGTCAGCTCATCTCCTGCCTTCGGAACAGATGCCACCACTCGGACAGGGACAGCCAGCTGTGCAGCCAGACTTCATTTACACACTACAATAAATCTTTAAGTTTCTTAATGGTACACAAAACAGGCACTCAAGGTTTCAATTCCAAGTAGATTTTTTTGAGGCAGAATAGTTGACCTTGCTGACACTGTAATAGATTTGGGAAAAGGAGATAGGAGAGGACATGGATGAGGACAGCAAACTCTAAGAGACATGACGCTTCAAGCTGTGCATTTCCCTCTGCATGGACAGAAAAAGTAGCATCTAATTGCTATCTCAGCTCGGTATCAGTCCAGATTTGTTTCAACAAGGGTGTTTCCTCCAGCATCAGCTCTGAGTATGGCTCTAATGCAAGGAAGAATTTAATGCAATTATATCAACCACCACGGTTTCTGCCTACAGAGGCACTTCTGCTTGGAGCACTTGATGGTCTCCTGACCCTGAAGATAAGGGGAGAACAAAAACCCAAACACCCCAAATCAAAGCCCACACATTTTTTGTGTTCTTCTCTGGGCAACCAAGTGACATTGCTTCTTTCTTACTTCATAACCAAGAGAATGCTCCGGAGAAGGTCTGGGTCTATAGTGCCTTGTCAGAGTCAAAACAGCCTCAGAGAAGAGCTGGTGGGTCTGTACCATGCACGCATCCAGTACAGAGTGTGGCATGAGAGGTGACAGCAACAAAACCAGTGTGGGGAGCGAGGGAATCTAAGTCTGATTTTAAAGAGGAAGTCTGAATAGGAATCACTTACTACCCCCACGATTATACATGAAAATGATATCATCAGCAAGATGAAAGACTGTACAAAGAGACAGCAACATTCATTACTTCCCAGCTGAAATCAGGACTCAACCTGGAAACAAAAGCTTCAGCTCCTCTGCGGTTGGGTAATTAAACACAGAAGGGGCTGAAGAGAAAAGGCTTTTCATTCACAATCATACAGACCTTAAAGGTGCATTCAAACTTCTTTCCTGAAGCTGAACTTTCATCCAGCTACCAGGAAAAATATTTGGCTCAAGTAGATAGAAGTCTGAACTTCCATCACGCACTGAAGAAACAGGCCTTGTCCACATGGAAGTCAACACTCCTGAAATACTCTGGGCTGTTAAGAGTCAGGGTCATACCACCGTTGGAAGTTTAGAATTTTTGTTTGTCCAGCAGCTTTGTCCACAGCAGAAAGGCCTGGGGAGGTGAATTGTGGCACTTTTGCCAGAAGAAAGAGCTATTCCTACTCGGTGGTGAGGTACAGTTCTGATTGAGCCATGGGCAAAGAGTCTTTGTAGTGCAATGCACGAAGTATTACACAGTCCAGATGTAGCTCCTAACAATGACAACCAAAATCTCACTGGAGGGATAGTTTTGCATGGCATAATTTACTACAAGTGAAAACTATGTGAGCCAAGAGAAAGATATAATCTAATTATTTCTGGTTTCTCAGGGCTGAAGGTGAGAGGGAAATTTAAAAGCAAACAAAGCTGCATTGCTCAATATGGAATGCTGCAATATAAAGAAGTGAAAATTAAGGTCCTGCACAAAACATGTCAATTTTCGATAGATATGGCACTAACATATATTAATATTTCTGACAAGCCAAGAATGTCAGATTTCTAAGCACAATATGAATCACATTAGAATTAAGAACAGCTGAGCCTGCACAACAGATTACACAAGTATTTATGAAGCACAGGAAATACTCAAAGCCAGCAAGTTTAGCTGTATACCAATATAACTAATAACTGTTATGCTCCATGCATCTGGGAAAAAGCCATTTTATTGACAAGATAACTACAAATTAACAAAATACTGGATAAAATATTGAACATTGGGCAAAATATAGGGGGCATTAAAAATGCCCTGTAAAACAAGGGATCTGTTCTCATTAAAAGCTGTTCTCTTACCAAGACCGAAGGAAGATCAATGAATCATGAAAGCATTTCAAGTTGAGCAAAGTTCTTCTTTGCTCAAAATGGCAGATTTCAAAAATTCTGGCAAAATGTCTTGAGGAGAAAAACAATCAGTGTTGTACCCAAGCTCGGGAAGAAGAAAACACAAACCACAAGACTCAATTTGCAGCAAAGATGATCTGAAGCTATTTTTCAGATAAGATTGAAACTGCCCCTATCTGGACACCTTTCAAAGAACTCTTATTTGGAATCATTAAAGTGTTTTCTACTATTGGCTGAAAACAACTGATGAGACTCCTTAAAATGCCCCTTAATTTAATTTACTAGGACACGAACAAATTAAAAGCAGAGTTACAGGATATAGTACTAATAATGCAGATATGTCACGGTAACATTTTTTGTGCCCTTAATCAGTTTGATTCATTAAAATGGTAACTGGTTGTGATGTGAAAGAACTTTGCTGAGTGTTAGAGTCTTAAAAAAACATAAGATACATCAGTGATCTGGAATGAAACACTGGAACTGAAGTCAATGAAAAGGCAGGGTAAGATATTTTGGTTTTATGAAAAAAGTCTTTAGCCAAGAAAGCGAAGTCCTGAGCAGTATCACAAAAACTGGCATCACATTAGATTTTTTCACTGAGAGACCTTTCAATCCACCTGCTAGGATGATCTCCTTTGGAGCAAGGAATGGCTCATTCCCCATCCTCCTCAGTGAGCTGCTGGGGAACACAAGTTGTGAAGAGGGAGAGAAAGCACTGATACCAAAGACAAGAGCTGGAAAGAGGTGGGTGCCCACAGAATCCCAGACTGGCTCGGGTTGGGAGGGACCTGAAAGTTCATCTCATTCCAACCCCTGCCATGGGCAGGGACACCTTCCACTATCCCAGGCTGCTCCAAGCCATCCAGCCTGGCTTTGAGCACCTCCATGGACGTGGCACCCAAACACACACACACCAGAACTCAAGGTAAGGTGCTCGGGGAACCAGAAGAGGCCTGGGTTAATTTTCCCAGGTAGATTACAGATAAGTAAGCACAAAAAAAGCCCCATGAGCTTCAGTCATTTGTTCACAAGAGCAAGAGACATCAGGACTGGACTCCATCCAGCTGGGAACCTGCTCTGAGTGACCTTTCGGGGTCAGCCTCGGAGATTGTGTAACAGTTTTGTTATTTTCTCTCTCCATGGCACAATTTTAACAAACCTGTAATCACAGCACTAAAAGGTGGGAATGTGAGTACAAATCCCCATCCTTAATTGCTTTGCCTGGTTCAGAGTGGGACCTTTTAATTCAAGTCTTCCACTCATCAGGAGGGTGCCTGAACCATCAGGAAACACAGTGACTTTTTTCTGGCTCACTAACCATTAAATAACTCACACAAAGTTGAAAAGGAACAGACTCAAATACTCACACAGATTATTTTATATTAAGGACATTCAAACTTCTAAGCCCAACAACCCACATACCAAACATTTCTGTAAGATCAAAAGGCACATTTTCTGCTCTCTCCCTCACACAATCCCACACACATCTAAACTTCATCCTCTTACCAAACATCCTGGGCACTTTATTTTCAGACTGACTGCTCTCTAAAAATTATTTGATTTTGCTTCCTAGCAGCTATATTAAAACCCATTATGAGATGAGCAACCTCCAAGAGAGCCAGGGGATGGATCTCAAGTTGAGCTGCTTGAGACAGACACAGCTTGGAAGTCATTTTCAGTCACCCACATCCTGCAGTCGGGTACTCTGAGGTTTGAAAATCAAGCTCTAGACGAAGCTGAATCTAAGTTTCTATTATTCCATGCAAATGCTAAAGTCAGGTAGGAACAGATGAGAACCTAAAAATCTCACTTGTATTGGCTTATAGCTGGACAAGACACAGCCAGTAACTTTTTCCAGCATCACCTCAGGCTTTGACTTACCATGGACAAGGGCAGCTCTGACTGTTCCAGATTCACAGCACCCAGAGATGCTACTCAAGCTCACCACCCTGTCCTTTAAACACACTGTGAATGCAGACTGCAAGCAATCACACACTCAGCAAAGAAGAGCCTGCTGTTATGCTAATGTATATAAAATTTAATCTCTGATGGCTTTAAAATTAATTCAGTCTTTAAAATAAAATGAGTTTACATTTCATTGCAGATCTGCTTCAGTCTGCTGTATGAGAGAGTAAGCAGGCCTGTTAAGCTTCTCCAGATATAGAATGGAACATCAAACTGAAATATCTCACCAACTCAGGACTAGATATCGAAGTTTAAGCAAGTCTAGCAAAACAGGGAATGTTTTCGGGAGAAAAATAAAATTGTCTGCTGGTTGCTTATAAAGTTGGCTTGAACTACAGAATCCCTCCCAGTGCTCCTTCACAAACTGTTTTGCAAATACCTTCCAAAAATATTCTCCTCATTAGGCCATAAAACAAGGAGCAGGACTGCAAGCTGACCACCCAAAACAATTATTTGCTCTTTCACACCAGATTAAACGTTGAGCAACCACCACCTTCAGTGGAGTTACAATGGTGCAAGTCCGAAATGAGGACAGAATTTAGTAAAACACTTCCATTAACTTCTAGTTACTTGTGACAGAACAGGAGATGATCTATTTGGAGCCTATTAAGACTGCAAATAAACTCTATTTTTGCAAGTCAGAATAGAAGAGTTATGGCCAATTTTGTGGTCTTTAAGAAAGAATAGATGGTTTTACTGTAGATCAGTTACTTACAGACCTAAATTTTCTCCTAAAATTATTTACTCTTGTATAACCTACTGCCTATAAGCTTCTTTTCATTCACCTTTCTCACTCCTTTTAGTGACACACCCATTTTATTTAATGGATGCTGAGGGGTCTGTAAAAACACTGTAACAGATCAAGTCAAAAGTGAGAGAAATACTGATCCTGTAGCACCCACCACTCTCAAATCCACTTGTTTTAAGTCTACACTAACTCCACCACACGAGAAACCTGCAAGTCCGGAGAAAGCTCAGAAATGCTTCCAGACCCTTTACAAGCACCTCTGGAGATGTGTCATACATCCTTCTTGCAAACATGACAACATTCAGAACTTACCTGGGACCTCACAAACAGCAGCCAGCAGCACTAGAGATCCCAGATGTGGAGGAAACAGCTGGAGCTCTGACTTCTTCACCAGACAGCTGGAGATTTCCCAATAAAAGTCAGCGCAGCTTTCGATCCCAGTTTGTGCTGTTCCAGCTGCACGTTGTGGTTCCCTGGGGAATGCACTGGCTGAAGAACCTCTGGTAGCATGGCTTCATAAAGCAATGTATACACCTGCTTTGTTTCTTATTGCCCTGGGATTAAATCACATGCTGAGCTTTGCTTTGGCTAATAAGTCAAGGAGTAGAATCCTACAGCAGAGACTCTTGTGTGCCAGTGATAAAGGAAAAAACAAACTTTAGCCTATTCTAATTTCCAAGAACAGGATAAAACCTTTGAGGTGATGGTAGCCCCAACCAAAACAGAAGGAAGAGACTTGAGCAAAGAGAGTTTGAATGCTTCACTCCAGGCTGTTTGAGAAAAGCCACAGCAGAGCCTGTTCTTTGCTGTGATAATTTTTCTTTCAAAGGTTCTCATTTTTTGTTATTCACTATGGTAAAAACCCCCATGTTTTGCCATATAAAATAAGTACACTTCTCTATCACCTACTTCTACCAATAAATATAAAGATTGTATATTCTAAACACATCATTTGTCAACAGCTTGTAAATCAGCTTTTTCCAAGTAGTAACATTAGCCATTAATTGTTTTAAACTTCACAAGTGAACACTCAAACAGGAAATATGATATATAAACAGGAACAAAGTCTTTAGCACACCATTCAGTAAAGTGCAGCCAAAGCCTGGCCAGTCTGTTAGTAACCATCAGCAGCAGCTCTAAACACAACTGCTGGTTGAACAGTGAATGTTCTCCCAGGGATGTTTGTGCAGTTTGCTACTGAGCAAAGGAAACAGCATTTTTTTCCCTACCACCCTTTAGCAGTAATGTCTTGAAATCTAGTCTCCTTCCTCTCCAAATTCTTGGAGTCCATAACCTTACTGCAACTTTCAGTTGTACATCTTTCTCATGACCGAAAGCGAATGTTTCAGTTTCTGTGTGTCAAGACTATTCATACACATCCCCCTTATTCAACTTTTATTAGCAGTAAATAGACCCCAAAACACAGCCTCTGTTTGGTCATTTTTGTATCTTAGTCAGAGCATGAGCTTGAGGAGGAAAGGCGAACCTGTCAGAAAACCCTGAAGTGGCTGTGCTGGAGTCTGAGCAGGGAAAACCCAACCGCTCACAGCTTAGGAGCAGCTTGTTCCCCCTTCCAAAGCCCAGCTCTGGAGCCAGTTTTGTTTCACTGTGAAGGTGGGGAGGCCCTGGCACAGGTGCCCAGAGAAGCTGTGGCTGCCCCTGGAGCCCTGGAAGTGCCCCAGGCCAGGCTGGACAGGGCTTGGAGCAACCTGGGACAGTGGGAGGTGCCCTGCCCTTGGCAGGGGGTGGAACTGGATGAGCTTTAAGGTCTCTTCCACCCCAAACTATTTTATGTGTTTTATGCTCCTATTTGCTGGTAAAAAAAATCACATTACAACTCATGAGACATCTGAACTCCATTTGTGGGGGCATTTTGAGTCCCAAATGCATTACCAGAATCATGTACCCCGGAGAAGGGAAGAGGAGTAGAAGAGACAGACAAACATTGAGAGAAGATGTGTAAAGTGGTATTATGTTATTAAAACATTACATTAGAAATAAACAGAACATAAACCAAAAATAGGTTTTAACCAGGTTTAACTTTTTTCTTTTTCTTTT
>VWZT01005161.1:0-29501 GCA_013397055.1 Pachycephala philippinensis | reverse complement strand
TTTTTTTTTTTTAAATTCAAATTGACCCAAAGCAAAAAACTTACATTGCAAAGGAAGAACAAAATACATGATGGTATTGGTAACTCAGCATTTCATGGAAGCTGCACTTGTGGGCAGGTTTTTTCCTCCAAACCAGCCCATCCTTGTAAAGATGCCACATCTTTTCTTTTGCCTCTGGGTATTTATCTGAAGAGTTTGTCCAGATGTGTTCTCCTATGATTGCCAACCAGAGCCAGAAAACTGAATTTTCCACGCTATTCCAAGGAAGCCAGAGTTATTCCAAGCATGAGTGATAGCGAATTTAAAAAAAAAAAAAAAAAAAAANTACAGTTCTAAAAGAAAAAAAAAAAAAAGAAAACAAACCCAAAACAAAACAAACAAAAAAACCCACTCGAGCTTTTCAAACTAACAAGTATTGTCTATAATGTAAATAGTTTAGAAATATGGTAATTAAATAATCTAAAAAACACTCTTACTCTGCTGTACATTTATAAACATAAATATTTACAAAAACTTTCTGCTTTGTTTTAAAGGATGAGGTTTGCAGTTTGTTAATGATCAGAGTCTTTTACTCATATTGATTCTTTGGTGTGTTTGCCAATTTTTTAAGGTTTATTGAAAGTGTTCAACCGTGAATTTTAAGGTAACGGAACGAGGCTACATCACAAGTCTCTGTTATGCACTTCTCCTTCCACATTCTAGCCCAAATGAAAAACAAAGGTCAGTTTGTTCTTCAAAGTATTTGTGCACAATATTGAAAATAATAAAAAAAAAAGACCAAATTCCCCCTTATTGAAATTTGGGTAGGATTATCAATGAATAATCCTACTTTATCTGCACGTGAGCACGTGGGTAACCAGAGACAGTGCACAGGACTATCTCAGTAGGTCCTGACCCATGTGTGCTGTGGTGCTTTGCAGAATTAAGGTGAGAAACCAGCTACATGAGATGGCTTAGCATTGCAAAAAAGGGTGAGGGCTTCCCTCCACCCTGGGGAGAGGAGGGGATGAAAATTAATTTAAAAGAAAGGCTTTTTACTGGCCTGAAACATATGTGTGTTCCCTTTTAGATGTCAGTTACTTAAAAGAAATAACCAAAAAACAAACCTCAAACAATAAATAATGGAATTACACATTTCTTCATTAAATAGCATTCTTGTTACCAACAAAGTCTTTCATAATTTTCTTCAGTCACAGCAACAGACAGAACAAATAATTTGCCTTAATATAGATTGCAACTAAAATATACTCTAGATTACCTTAAAAAATATTACTGTAAAAATTCAGTGGGGAAGGACATTGGCTTAGACCAACTCACAAGTGTAGTGAACAATACTAAGTCTGTTTTGTTTTTTTGAAAGAAAGCAGTTTTAAGATCCTGATTTCACGTCAGAAAACGGAAGATTTGTGTTAAACCTGCCAGTCTGCCCTGTCTCAGCACTGAAGAGCTCAAAGATTGGAATGGCTGATCTTCCCTCCACAGGAGCCAAGAGACTTGAGCTCACACTCACACCCCACCCACGTGCTCAGCTTGTCCCTACTCCACAGATACAACCAGGAGGAAGCACTACAAGCTCTACAGCCCAGGGCAGGGTGTTAGGCTGGACCTGCTCACTCACACTGCCGAGACGTGATCTTTTGGTCACTGCTCAAGCAGCTGGACTTGAACCAGTACAAGCTGGAGATAAAAAGGTTCAACACCCCATTCCCAACCCTCTGAGCCATGAACCTCCAAAATCCCTTATTGTTTGGAAACTTGATGCAATGCCAGGCACAATAGGGACAGATAATCCTCCTTGCTTGCCATGGTTCCGCTGCATCCGTTAGCAGTGATAAGGTTCATGCTCAGGGAGCTGCAGTTCGGGGCTATCAAATATGAAAAGGAACTAGCAGAGTTCATGAATATGAGTTTACCTGCCTTACCTTGCTTTTCCTATTTTTAATACTAAATATTTTGAAAGTGACAGTGTGAAACTTAAAAGCCATCACCATTCCTTTCATCTCCCACTTCGGTTGGTGCAATTGGTACAAAAGCACTCCTGATATCAGAGGGGCTCTTTTGGAGCCAGGCAGATGCCAAAAGAAAAGTAGAGAACACTGGCAAGAACATTATGCTGAGTCTGTAATGCCTTGAAAATAAAGAGAGGGAAACAACTGCACATTTTGGCCAAATCTTCTTTTGATCAAGAAATTAATTTTTTCTTACGATCAGAAACAAAACTCTGTAACAGATCTTTTAATACCTGGTTTGAAAGACACATTCAGTAGCCAGATTTCAGCACTCCTCTCAGTTTCTGCTTTCAGATTAATTGCAAAATTTAAACTTTCAATGTCAGTGGGGCTTTTCTTCTTAGTTAATAACTTATGTGCACTTCCTGCTCTCTAACCTGAAACAAACTGAATTTCAGAGCAACCAAAACAACACCCCCACCACCACCACTGCTTTTAAAACAAAAGGGTTTGGCCAATTTCTTTTTTTCTTTTTTTTTAAAGTGGACACAATTCGGCTGAGAACCCGTAGATAAAATCTCAACTGAAAGTGAAATAAAGCAGGTTATACATTCATGAAATTCAGGGAGTAATAATGAACAGCAACTGCTGCATCATTTCTGTAATGTCACATCGACACTACAGTGAGGCAGCAGCTCCTGCTCTCACAAATAATGCACTGAGACTAAATGAGGAATAGTGGGGGAATCACACATAAAGGGAAAATACATCAGAGAGATTATTGCACAGGAGGCACTGTATGAGCAACAGAATACATTGGCTTCAAAAAATCTAAATTTGTTTCCTCTTAAGTTAATGTAAAAAATACAGAGGCTATGCCTCTCTGTAGTGTACTGTCACTGGTAAAAACAGACTTACAAACAGCCACCCATTCAACAGGGAATGGTGGGAAAGAGGGCCTGAATTTTCTGGGCACCCCAACTACAGTAATTAGGAAAAGAAAAATACAAAAAAAAAACCAAAACCAAAACAAAAAAAACAAAACAAAACAAAAAAAAAAAAAAAAAAAAAAAAAAAAAAAAAAAAAAAAAAAAAAAAAAAAAAAAACAAAAAAAAAAAAAAACAAAAAAAAAAAACCCAAAAAAAACCAAAACCAAGCCAACGTATAGACCCTCAAATTGAACAGGGTAACTGCATTTTTTTCCTCGATTTCCAAATTATATTCATACAGTACCCGAGACCCGAGGACATGTTGATTATCCACTCTTCCCTCTGTCCTGCAAAAACAAACACCTGGCAGAGACAGGGGTCCCAAAAAACAGGGCTCTGGAGGTCTATCTGCATCCTTTTGCAAGACTGGTGCCTTGATTTCCAAACGTTTATGTTCCTGCATCATTGCTCAGCATGCCAACTCAAACCAACCACTTCCCTCGAGGGGCTGCCTTCCATCTCCACAGCAAGTCTGCACACGTAATGTGAAAACAAACAGAAAACCAACAGCAATTTTTAAAATGCAATATTGTATAGAAAGCTTGGACCTTGTAAACTTGGACCAAGAAACCAAAAATTAAGACCTTCTAGCGTGTGGTATAAAAAACCCAAGGAAGTGTATACCTGCCTTCTGACTTCACAGAAAAATCAGAATTTGCATAGGATATACTTTGTGCAAGGCAACAAGCCTCTTCAGTATCTGGAATAGAACTAAACCTGCTCAGAGTTCCTCTCTTCATGGATATCAGATATCATCAAATTTGTGTTTTAAGTAGTCTTTCATGACCTTGGCAATGGGTAGTTCATCAAGTAGTTTGAGGTTTTGAAGGCCTATACACTGACGGATTTTAATTCGGCATAAATCTTGCAAGTTTCTGGGCTGTCCTGAAAAGACAAAAGGAACACATAAAAATAAAATGATCACACTTTAAACGTACTTTAAGACATCATTTACTTAGCAAAACGACAGGGGTTTGCTGTTTCCTAAGAAGGAGAGGGAAGGGAAAAATTACAAGAGAAAAAGGATGCCAGTTAATACCTTTTTAATGAACTCAATGAAATCAAGGGATGAATCCTAAAAACATTTTTACATGCACATCATTTTACTGATGTAAAGTGATATCATCCATGTGAGGATTCCCACCAGGTGGCAACATATGCTTACGCATTACAGAACACCAGAACTCCCCCATTTAACTTTTTGTAGATTTTTCTCTATCCTTGGAGAAAAAAACCCTCAGTCTTGCTTTTCTTTCAAACAATGAGACAAAATTCTAAGTTCAGCTGTAACAGGACTAGGAAGTTTCCTTAGAGAGTGAGGATTTATAAAAGTTATTCCAGGATCACGTGGCTGAGTTAAAGACTGGGGTTTTCTTTCCCTTCTAAGGAAAAGATAAAGCCTTCAGGCTTTGGATGCAGCCAAACCCTCGGCACACAGAAAGGGATGAAAACGTGAGTCAACCACTGTCCACAGAGGAAAAGCTTTACTGACATCACAAAAACTTCAGCATTCCTGGCAAGGATTTTCCAAAATAATCAATTTTCTTTCAAACTCATTCTTACCAGGAAGCTACTCAAAATCAAACACCTTGAGAAACAGTTGGGTTTTGGTCCCTCTATCCAAAATAATCTCAGAAAATTTAATCAAGTCTTGTATCTGAATGCACCCAGCAATGGAACCCAAGGAAGAAAGAAAGAGAAAAAGAGCAGAACAACAGACATTGAGAAATCCTGCCCCAATAAACCCTTCTAGCTTTCAGCACTGGTGCCTTTGGGCCTTCCTAGCCCAGAGATTGCACACAGATCTATGTCTTTAATAGCTGTGAATAGCTTGCCCTTTGTAAATCTGTCTAGTGTTTTTTGAACCCATTCATACTTTCAGTATCCAAAACATCCTGTGGCAACAAATTTCACAATATAATTAGGCGTTGGCTGGAAAACTACAAAGTAATTTTATTTATTTTAGATCTGCTTCCTGATGGCTTTGTTGCATGCCTGCCATTCTTTGAGTTACAAGGAAAATAATGAATAATTGTTCCCACGCCAGTCATGATTTTACATACCTTTATATAAACCTCCATCCTCCACTCATGCTCGGTACCTCTTCCCAAAGCTGAAAACTCCAGTTAATAGCCCCCAACATGGGAATCACTCCAAACCTCTGAGCGAACTGCCTGCCTTTGTGCTTTTTCTTCATTCTGCTACAGCTTTTTTGGAGTTATTCCAGTAACACATCAAAGCTGTGCAAATCAATATTTTGATTATCGACTTAACTGTGTAAGCCTCTTTTTCTTTCTTTTTTTTTTCCCCTCCAAGCCAAGACTTGGTTACAGGACTTGATGACTGTCAAATTGAAAATACTCAGCACCACGAACAATGTAGGTGCTTCTGTTGGTATCTATAGAAATGGGCTGACAGACAGGTAGGGATTTTTAGACACTGGGATTTATCTTAAGCACTAAAATTATCCAGGGCAAGCCAGCAGAAGTAATGCACGAAAATAGTCTCCGTCTGCTTTTAAAGAAATTAGGTTTGAAATTAAAAAACCATGAAAATTTGAGTTTCCTTGATGTACATTGAAAATACTTTTATTATACTTATCACCACCTAAATTTATTTTTTGTTATATCCTTCATCCATGATTTAGAGTACAGACCAATGGTTACTTTGTCCACCAGTGGTTTCTTCTTGGCAACTTTTTTTTCCTACCTGAAGGAAAGAATTTAGGCAACTCGGACACCAGCTTAATGTTCAAACTTCAGGGAAAGGAAAGCAACTTTCGGTAAGAAACCAAACAATCTTAATGGTGATAAAGAAATAGTTCTGATGCTTTAAAACAGGGTTCAGAAAGGATGCACTGCTTCAAAAATTTACTGCAAACAGCAGCATTAGAAATTATAAAGGACTAGAGGTCTATGTGTATTTTCTGTAGTAGAGTACACAATAAATCAGCTATGAGACACTGATTTCTGGTTTCAGAAATAAATGCCTTTTAATTAACATCCTATGTGGTTTTTGAGAACATAAAGGAACAGACAACTTAAAATACCCAGAAGAAATTGGTCATCAGTTAATTCAAAAAGACCTGATTATCAAATGTATGACATTTTCCCCTGATAAGCCTAAAAAATATTTCCTGGGAATGTGTTAACAATGGACATTTCCAGTGTTAAGCACCAGTTGCTACATCTAGTGGCTGCTGGTGTCTTAGGTCACGCCTTGCAAATTCCAGGGTTATTAATGCATTTGTGATTTATTAGAAACGGTGTCTGGAACACTTACTCATTCTTGGTTGCATCTGAATGAAAAAGAAAAAAAATAAAGGATTACGGACTGATGTCAGTGAACCTTAGTTTGGCAAATGAAAAATGTTATTAGTAACTTGGCAAAGTAAGACAAGTTAAATGATGAATAAAGCTCTCTTTAAAAACGATTAGGAAGTAGCAACTTTGGTTATATCCTGCATCGCAAGTTTGGGAAGTTATTTAGGCAAATAAGCTGGAAAGGAAGAGAATTAAAAGAGAAAGAAACAAAAAAACCCCACAAACATGAAAGGTACGATTGGCCTAATTACCACTATCATGCAAAACAGCGACGTAAAACTACTGATCACCTTAAAAACATCCAACACATCCCTGACCCACCTCAAAGGGCCACCTTGTTGCTGTTATTCTGGATTTGCCCATGTGTTCACCAAATCATTACATACTGCAGTCAATTTATTTTGCTTTATAGCAGTAATCAAATAAATTAGAAGTATTAATTACAGGAAAAAGATGTATAGTTCATCTTTTGCCTTGCAGAGCCTGTGCTCTGTGCTGGAAGGGAAAGCAGAAATCCTCACCAATGCAATTCTTGCACACAGTGTCCCAAGCCTGACAGAAAAGCTTCTTCCAAACAGAAGAAATGTAAAGCATGGGCTTAAAGAATCGAGAGGAATTGCTTTTTTTTTTTTTTTTAATCTAGATGCAGCAGACTTCAGTACATATAAAATTTAACCATTTTCCTAAATCAGTTCTTCAGCTGCTAACAAAGTAAGTTACTGAGCTTTCCCCACTTAAATAATTAATAATTATTTTACTTAAATGATGAGCCTCTAAATTATTATTAAGAGAATGGTCTTTGCTGGTAAAGGACAAAAAAGCATATTTTAACAGCAAGAAAATATTACAATTAATCCAAATTTCCTTTCAAAACTCCATCCCTTTCCTTTTTGCAGTTTTAAGAGTTTTTTTGATACATTATCTCAGAGTTTGTTGTTCTATCGCAGAGACAGACAAAACTTCCATGAAGGATTTGCTACCTGTCCAAAGAACTGTGTCACTGATAAAACTGCTCTGTGTTTATACCTGTGCTTCCCCTCTGCAGACAATGCTCCCCAAGGAATAAAACACTAACTCACCTAGCGAGTCTATCTTTAAAGACCAGTAAGGCATATTTATGATGCCTCTGACAACACTGTTTTTTGGGGACTTTCATCCAGTACCGTAAAGCTGGAAAAGGGGACTCCCTACCCATTTCCTCCACTGCAGATGCAGAGCAAAAAAATACGCGTAAAAATACAATGCAAAAATCATGAATTGACCTTTCTGTTACCCAAGAGAAAACTTAGGAATAACTGAAATTAATACATTGTAGGCTGCAAGATCCCCTCTAATGTATTGTTCTAACCACTACAAGAGAAGTACTTTTAAAGCAAACAATCAGTGTCATTGGTTTGAAGTGGATAGGCTGTTTCTGAAGAAATTAAAAAATGAAAAATAACATCAGTGACATATTTCAGAAGCCGCCCACAGTTTTCTCTACAGTATTAATGCATCTCTCTAAAAATCCTTAGTGTGGTATTTCTCAAACTGAGCCTCTGCCCCTCCTGGGAATTCTGAAAGGCTGAAAACAGTAGCACGAAACCATTTGGTAATTTCTTTTTAGCTACAAAGGGAACTTAAAAATAAAAATCTTTTGAAACATTTTACAAAATATGTTGAAACCAAGCTGATGTATGCTGGCAACAGCTCAGTTCCTTCAGAATATCAGGAAAAGTATTTATTTCTGCAACAAAGCCTTAAATCCATCCCTTATTTCACAGCGGTGAAGGAATGCAGCTACTGCCAGCAATTAAACTGACTTCTGAATTTGTTGGCTTTTTTGGGTGGGGCGGAGGGAAAGAAAAAGATAATTGAATTTATCAGCTGGAAACTCACACCCACCAGGCAAGAAACACACTGGGGACGATGCACAAAAACAGGATCACAGGGAAAGGCTGGGATCACCTAGGAAATGACTGAGGCTGAGCCGAGCGGGAATTCGGCTGCTCACTGCAATGGGTCTAAAGTCTACGAAATGCACTGGGTTGTACTCTGTGAAAAACAGCAGCAGAATAATTGGAGAGGATATCTGGTTTTCCAGCATTCAAAATGTCAGAAAAAGCTAATATAAAAAATCTATGGATCTAAAATATTAATATCAGACATGCAGGGCTGAATGTAAAATTACTGAGTGTTCACTGAGAGCGTGAACAAACCCCTCCAACCCGAATCCAGCTCGACAGGACACTGAGAGCTTTGATTCTTTTTAACTGGATATCATACAAGTTATTTTAAAAGTTCTAATTTAATTTTGTTTTCAGTATGCCTCTGCTAGAATGTCTGAGCCTGACATATGTTTTCATTGGTCTCTGAAAAATAATTCCCCACAATGAGTTTTAGATGTCTATTAAATTTCAGCCTATCTGGCACAGAAATTATGTACCAATGAGATGTCTATTTTGGACTGAAAATTCATATATGAAAAAGCAGAATGTCAGTAAGGCTCAATGTTATACTTAACAGGTACATTTAGCAATGAAATTAAGATCTGAATATGCTTGCAAAGGTATTTAAAAAAAAAATTCTGTAACGTCTCTGTAAATTCAGTCTCACTGAAATTGCTATGGAAATTCAGCTAAGAATGTCAACACCATAATGTTTATCTATTTTTAGGAGACAGTAAGTAAAGTGCTCTGAACATCAAGACAGGCTTAGGATGCATTGTTATTCTAGTTTTAAATTATTTTTGCAGAGTACAGCATAGGTGTACAAATGGGAGTGGAGCACGGCTGTACCTTAAATGCCAAATATAAAAAATTTTTTTTTTAAAGGCCACTTAAAAAATTCTTTCAAAGTAAATAACTGTATATGGCTACACAATATGATTCAACTACTTCATATAAACAGTCAACTGTAGAGTAGAAAATGATAAAATAATCCCCTTTTCCTAGTTCCCCGTGTAACTGGATGACAAAGCAGACCTCAGCCATCACTGCAAGATTTCCAGCAGCACCCAAGGAAACAAGCACAGCCTGCGATTCCAGTAAAGATCTTCTATGTTACTGCAAACATGAAAATACCATTTCCTTTGTAATTATCCACGTAATAAAATATGCAGGACTCTACTTAATTCACTATGACACTTCTGTATTCATAGAAGTTAAAATTATGCAGAGAGAAACTTTTTAAAATGTTCTTCCAGTTGAAAAAAAATTTCTAGTGAAAAGTTACCTTGATTTAGCCAAGGGATAGAGACAAAGGATGTATAAGAATTTCCTTAACAGCACTTCTGTCTCAGTTTTTCTGCACATTTACAGTGCTATATAAATTTAAACACAAAATTACAATCTCTAGTCAAAGCCAAAGATCTGCCCTTTGAAAAATTCAAAAAAGGAATGCAGTTGAAACATTTGTAGTTAAATTCACTGGGTGACCTTTAGATGTTGTTCCAGATCTGAAGGGAGTTCTTTGATACCTGTTGCCACACCAGGCACATCACACTGCTCTGGCCAAATCATTTCCTGAGCTCTTTGCCTTGACACAGACCAGCAGCTTGCCCAGCTCCTCACAGCCCCTCCTGCTCCTGAGCTGAACACAGATAGTTCAAGGAGGGCTATGGGGAGGGGGAAGTTTCCAGGCTTTTTTAAAATTCCCTTCTTTAAAGATCATAATTGAATTTCTAGTATCTTAATGTTTATTTAAGCCCTTATGTACTTTTCTAACACTTGCATTTTTTCTACCTCCCACATTCGTTTTATAGGTTTCAAGATTCTCAAATCCCATTCAACTTCAAAATAAATAATTTCATCCAGGGCTGTGATTGCACACTAATTTTATAAATATATACACTACCAATGTAAGTCTCTATGTACCTCTATCTTCACATATATACACGCATCTCTATTTTAATTTGCATTAGTGCATTCCGAGCTTAGCACATTAACACTCCTGAAGAGGCAGATTCAGACCACGTGAAAATTGAAGCATTTACACTGCTCCAAACCAACTCTTTATCAAATGATCGCAGGTACTATGGTGGTTGCCAATAAATGTTTTTTGGAATAGGAAAGTGTAATACAGATTAGGAAAAGGAAGGTGATTAATAAAATCATTGAGCAGGTTTCATCTTCAATATTTTTTTTTTCCCAGGGAGACTGCTTATTTTTGTATTGTAAAAAAGAGAGAGGGGAAAAAGAAAAACACTCAAGTCTGAACACCAATTCAACAGCAGACTCATGGTCAAAAACTCTGTGGTTTCTAACTTCCAGCTTTGTGCTTAAATACTGAAACATCACTATAGAATAACTTCCTCTTGGAATTATTCTAGGAGCAAAGGAATCTCTACCTGTAACCAGGAAGAATATCAGACCTTCAGGGTCAAACCCCAAAATCCAATATCTTCTTGCAGACTCTCAGGGCCAATACTGAGTATTTCTGAGAGCTTGGTTTCTTGCCTGTTATTCCCAACCGGGGACCTGGGCTAAAGGCTGCCATTATTACCGATTACAATACCTACCAAAACAAAAAGAAATTCACATATGATGTTTTCTGAGAAACTGAAGCTGTACAAATACGTTTTCCAAGTATAAAAAAAAAGCTACTCACATCTTACATGTAGACTACTAAACAGTATCCCATTTATATGCAGCATGCAACTGCTTTCACTTGAAGACACAGATCAGTTTGATAACTTTCATAATTTATATCTATTAATCTTTAGGCTTAAAAATTATAATCTATTGAAAAATAAAAACTAATTCCTGTTTTACTATCAAATATACTCTTGAAAATTCAGATGTACATATAAAACTTACAGCTATGGATTTCTATATAAAGCACTTAGTATAAGGTTCAAATAAACAAACTAAAAATTCCTGTTAAGCCCCACAAACAAGGAACTGTTGCCAACCACAGAAGAGTTTCAGGAAGAATTCCAACAGAAGAATTGTCCAAAAATTTTGTAAATTTTTTCCTAGAAAATACATATTGCAGTAGAATCATAAACAAGATTCTTCCCCAACGTGCTACAGCACTAGATGTCAACAATTCCCTGTACAGTCAGACTTAACTGGGAACTCCACTACCAAAATGCCAGCTTGCTCTTTATCCATCTCATCTCTCACACAGCATCTTATTCAAGTAATTATTCAGGAAAAGCAGGGAAGACAGTGTTTGGATATTTACAAAAAGGGCAGCACAGTTTGTTTACAGTGGTTTGTAAACATATATTGATAATTATTTTGCTCAGAAGCACAGAGCTGAAGTGTTCTTGTCAGCACTGCTTTCCCAGTTCTCCCTCCAACAGCACAAAACTGGGATAGTTCCAACACTGTTACATTGGCCACAAATTAAAGCTACTATTTTTTGGTAGCAGAATTTACTTCTCACTTCACATTAAACCCTTAAGGTATGGAATCTGCAAACTAAAAGTTACAGTACCCATTTCCATTGGTCTTTAGACACTGAGGAAACACAGAAGCAGCCTAAGCTTTCATGCTTACTGATACATCCTAAGACTGAAAAACTGCAATTCTGGATATTATATCATCTCCTAAAATCCCTGACACTGCAACTATATAGTGAGAGGCTTCCAAAAAGGAAACCAGAAAGAAATGTGTTTGAATGAGAAGGGGCAGGCAAATTAAACCAAAATTGCTTATATTTCTTATTATCAACTTCCACCTTTCCAGAAATTCTCTTTCAATTTCAGATATGAGCAAAAACAATACCACAAATCATGTAGAAAAAGAAAGGAAATTCCAAATGCTTATTAGTGTCAGCTACTGACAACAGATTTCAGCTGATTCACTTCCAGCCCACACTGACTTCAGTTTCTTTACAGAGTATATAGGTTGTCTAATTCTCATTAAAAAATAACCACATGTAAAAAAATAAAAGGAGCTGTAGGGGACAAAAAAGGATATATAAAATACCCCATCCTCTGTAGTACAAAGATCCTTCTAGTTGGATGATAATTTATCAGGCCATCTTAACATGTTTGAATTGGCAAACTTTTTTGAATGCTAATCAGCAATTCCTAAATGCTTTAGGCAATACTATGATTATGACACATTAGTACAGCATTCCATGTTGGGAGAGGAAAACTTTCAGTAGATCTAGTACACCAAACACTGGTAATCAAAAGTGATACGGATATTAGGAGCCCAAAACTTTTTCTAAATATCAGAAGTCACGATGAGTTAAAATTTCTCATAGTTCAAAGACATCAACAAAATCAAATCAAAGCTACACAGCACAAGAAACCCCTTCAAGTTGCAGGAATGAACTGTAGCATTTTGTTGTATGGTTTAGGGGAGGGAAAGAGAGAATGTGGGAGAACACAAAGCAGCCAAAGCTCTTTTCTGCCCTAGTTGTAGTGCAGATGAAAAAGCCATCAACTGCCGAGGATTCGCATGGCAATAAAAAAGCAAAACAAAAGACACTAAAAAACCCCTAAACAAACAACAAAACCAAACCCAAAAATCTTATGTGCTACGGCCAGTAATAAAATGAGATTTTACAGTTCACTCTTTTAAAACGAATGCTTCCTGTAGATATTTAAACAAAACTAATTTAAATGAAGTACACTTAACATTAGCACCTTTGCCGAGTAAGAGATTCCCAGTATCATAATCCCTTCACCTTCCCAGAAATTTTCTAGTGCATTTAAATAGCATCAAGGGGCAGAAAGGAAGCTTATTTTTTTTTGGGGGGGGCTAAATTCAAAGAAGGCTTTTAGAGGACATTGTGTCCTGTGATTAACTTCTCTTACATACATACTTGTCACTTCTTGTAAGAAATCCAGACAGGGTCGGCTACTTCCAGAAATACTTATTGAAACAGCCAGTGGGGTCTGTCCTTCATAGTTCCTTGTGTTAGTGTCTGCTCCGTAATTATACAACATTTGTGCACAAAGCACATCATCTCTAAGAGCAGACAAGTGTAAGGGTGTCTGTCCATCTTCCAAGCGCCCCAAGTTTGTATCGGCCCCTCTCTGGAGGAACATTCGGCAGTACGAGTGATTGCTTTTGATCACAGCGTATCGTAACAGGAAACCATTCTGAATGTCGATGTTGGCATTGTGGTCCAGGAGGATTTTCACACAGCTTGACCTCTCCCGGATAATGGCCAGCTGGAGTGGTGTAGTACCTTTATCACTGAGCGGATCAACCTCAGCCTTGAACTCCAGGAGGAGCCTGACAAACGAGTCTCTGCCGTAGTGAGCGGCGACGTGCAGGGGAGTCCAGCCGTCGTTGCTCTTGGCATTAATAATGTCACTTCTGTAGTCAGATTCCAACATCAGGCGTGCAATCCTCGCCCGGCCATGCATGGCTGCGTAATGCAGAGCAGTGAAGCCTCCAATTAAGTCCTTAACTGTGGGATCAGCTGAAGTTAAAATAAAATTTAAAAATAATTAGAAGGCGTTACGGTAATCCGGTGCTGGAAAAAAAAAAAAATTAAAAAGAAAAAAAAAAATCAAACAGTAATTGCTAGTCTTTCCAGGCGTAGCATGACAGGATTTGTTGTACTTCAAACTAATTCTTGCTTTCATGAACATGCTATTTTTAACACAAAGTTAAAATTGTACTTAAGAACGAGTTACAAAAAAAAAAATTTTCTTTCACATACATATGTTTCCATTTGACAAATACTTTTCCACATCTTCCTAGCACTCTCAGGAATTAATTACTAATTACTCAAATCTCTCTGTCCATCCAGTTTTCCTCTAGCTCTACAATATTACATTTCTTTCTCAATGTTCAATTTTTTATTTTCCCTTGTGTTGCTTCTTGGTCTTAAAAAGAAGCATGTGTAGAAACATCTGCTGTCCCAAATTGCGGATGTTTTGTGGTCTGGCAGCATTGTATTGTTTTTAGGGTGTAATGCTGTATTAGGTAAAATGTTTCTCTGTGGTCTGCAGGATTTCCAAAGCATGTAGGATATATGTTATTTTAGATTATCTTTAGATAAAGTCTCTTTTCATAGATGATGAATCTGTTTAGAATCTGTTCTGAATTTATAGTTTCACAAAAATTTAAGAATGTAAAAACCCACTTCTGAAAGAACTCAGATAAACTGTTAGTGCAGAGTACAGGTTTATTTCCCCTTCACACAGCACGAACACTCAGACTGGTTAATTAATTTAAAAATTAAAATAATCCAATCAATTTACTTAATTTCCTCAGGACACCCAAACTTGTATAGCAAGTGCCTAATTAATTACCCAAGGCAAGGTGCCATTTCTCAGCTAGAGAACAAGCCAGGCTGTGGGGTTTCTCCTTTCACCATCCATAGGTGCTGCTGTTGGACACTAAAAGGTACAAACTACAGAGTGGAAGTTTGAACACTTTCCCAACCTAAGTTAGATACCATCTGCACAAGTTACCAAAGACCTGCTCTAATTTAAGTGCAAGATACAATATTAATTGCAGGCTACCCTACTCTGAACACACGTGAACACACAAAGGTGCTAACACAAAACAGGAATAAGCTTCCCAACCCACTTTGATTATATCCAGATAACACCAAGACAGACATCATACCAAAATGAAAAGACTGGAAAGAAGGAGTAGAGGATGCAGCTGCAAAGATGATCCAGCAACTTTAAGGAAATTTTTAAATGTAAAGAGAAGATGGAGAGGAAGGAAACAAACAAGCAAACAAAAAAATTCCAGCATACAAATGAATGCAGCCTGACTACACAGAGAAGTAAGATGGGAGAACTGCCTCTAGTGCACAGAGCAGGAACAAACATAGAAATAAGGGGTAGATTAAGGAAAGTCTAGTTCCTTGCTAGTGACAGCTTTCCTCGTCTTCTGTGAAAAGCAGAAGTTTCAGTGCTCTGTAAAGTCACACTAACCTGAGCTAAAGGAATGGCATGCCCACAGCTCAGCAGGAAAATGCAGCCAGTGTGGATGTGTGGCTCCTAACCTGCACTGTGATTATGTCCAAAAACCAGCAAATAATCAGCACAATCCACACAAAGATAATATTTCAAAGTGATGCTGCTCCTAGGGTCTCTTTCTTCACATTGCTCAGACTATTCTACATTGATTTCTGACGGGTGATAAATAAAGTGGGTAGCACAGGCATGAGAATTGAGATGCAGAGGGATGATACATTCTGAGGGGCAGAACTGGGGAGGAAGATGGATGTAACGGAAAGGAGACAGCAGCAGTCAAAACCGTTTCCCACCAAAAAAAGATTTTTAAAAGAAATAATGTTTGAATTGTACATTCTCTCTCCCACACTGCATTAGGCATGCAAGGCATCATTTCTATCCCCAGATGAGGTGCATGTCACTGCCACAAGCCTGTTTAATCAGTGCCATTTCCAAATGCAAGCAGACATGGTCCAACTTTTATATGTGCACCTACATGCATTTTTATACCAGTTGTTGTCATCCAAACCCAACAATTTCCTTGTAACATAAGGATGCCTTTTACCTATAGTTTTAGGCACCTTTCCACACCTTCCTTACCCCCAAAATTTCATTACTTTTGACCATTTAAGTGAACCCAAAAATTACTAAGTCATGTAAGAGAAGTGTCTTAAGTAAAGGAAAAAAAGCCTCACAGCTGGGAAACCAAGCAACACAAACAACCAACCTTTCCATAACAAACCCGTTAGAAAAACCTCATGAAAATATACTGTAATTCCCATTAAGATTATGGACTTCTTCTAGTGAGCCAACAGTCTGCCTCTGGATTAGGGAAACAATTTTAACAGGATCGAAACGTCTTTTGCTATTCCATCAATGTCCTGCTGCCACCTCCTGGAAAACTTCAGAACTTCACAAGGGCTTTCCGCAGAAGCTGGACCTGCATGAAGTTGCCTACAAATTCCATCCACTCAGTCCCTGTCTTAGTAAAAGTAAGACCCCAAAGCTGATGGTGCCGAAAGAATTTGTGCTGCTGTGGGGTTTTTTCTAGTTTTTCTAAAATTTTCAGTATTGGTATCATGTTGTAAAGTAACTCTAGCCCCCTGGAACATGAGTAAGGTAAAAATTAATTTCGAACAACTCTCAGCTCACCTTTTAGAATCTGCAGAGGGGTAAAACCTGGTAGATTTAGCTAGAAAGGGATTAAGACAGCACTTGCCAGCAGTTCTTTATCTCATCTCCATCCTGACTGTCAAACAATTCTTTCATTCCAAGCTTCCCATTAATATGGGGAGAACAAAATCCACAAACACGAACAACTGCATTTGGTCACTTCTAATGTTCTTAAATACAATGGCAGAAACCTCGAACAGCTTATCAAGGGTACCAATTATAGCAATCAAGCTCACTTGAGATGGAAAATTTGTAGCATTGAATGATACTCAGATTATTTTATTTCATGTGGAAGTTGGGCACCTAAGATAGTCATTTACACTCTACTGTCAATAAAACACTTTTCTAATACTGTAATCTAGAGGATATATAGATTCATAAATAAAAGACTCATATTTTAGAGTTTACATTTACAGCTCAGTGGAACAGTTTTCCTTTTTCCTTGACACCTTCCTTAGGTCACTCTATCACAGTAACTTGGGAAGCCAAGAAAGCAATGCTTCAGCAATGCTTCTGGCTTCATAGAATACTTCTATTATTTCAAGCTTATTTCCCCCAGCTAGAGCTTAATTCTGACAAGATTCAGAAACACGGCTACATGTAACTTCTGTTTTGAATTTCCTAAGATAACATTGATACAGAAGATGTCCAGGAAAGCATTACTGTTCAGAGACAGAACCACTTCAGGAGCTTAGTGGGGGTGAGCATTTGGCATTCTCTAGATCCTCCCAGATTCTGCTTGACCTTACTAAAATTTAGATACCTTGAAGCCAAGACTAAAAATAAATAAATACGGCTGCTTGGCTACTTTCTTTTACTATTTCATTTCTAGGAGCTTTAGTGAATTATTTCTTCATTTTAATATGAGTAACCAGAAACTGTTCAGTTAATACTGAGAAGGTATCACCAAGGGACAGCTAACTAAACACTTCCAAGACTTCAGCTTGTTGTAACATTAATAGTGGTGGTTGGGAATTAATAAAACATATTTCTCGCCCAGTGTTGGATTTTCTGCCTCTATATGTCATATTAAAAATTTTAAAAGTACACTAAAGGGAAAAAAGGCTTGTTACACAAAATCCAAGATTACTAAAAACAATACTCCCAGTTTTGGTGTTGCTTTGTGACTCTAGATAGTTTCTATGGATGGGAAGAGCTGGCTTCATAGAATCTTCACTTTAATCAAATGAGATGAATATACTAAGAAAGTCAAATTCACTATTTCTCACAAAAACTAAGTTTCTCCATGGTTATTATAAACTTTCTGCATTTTACCAGTTGCTAAATAATATTTGTTATCTGACTTATCCCCTCTGTATCTAGTTGGTATTTCTGCTGGCTTCATCCTTTAGTCTGGGCTGTTTTTTTCTGCATTTTCCCCATCTATCTGTGTCTCCTTCCTCAGCAGATAATAAAAAGCTTCCTGCTGTTCCACCACCTCCACTCAAATCAGCCAATCTGCATGCACAACACTTTCCTCTGGCTCTTTTCTTTGCTGGTGAGCAATGATGGAAGAGAAAAAGCAAAAGCAGGAGGCGGACAGGTCATGACTCCCATAAGAATCTACTTTTTATTTCCAGGTCAGTGACCAGATTCCTTCTCAGCCTTTATTAGCCCAACCCAACCTCCATCCCACTAGCAGGCTATGCTGGGAGCCTTCCAGCATCTTAGATCTGAGGCTCAGCACTCTACCCTCAGCAACAGCCCACTGTGGTTTTCCCAGTCCTATTTTCCCTATGAAAATACTCCCAGCTCTGCTGAGCTCCATCATCCCTCAGGACAGCCACAGCCACCACCAGCCACCCCTTCCTTCCCATCTCAGTTCCCTCTTTCCTCCAGAACTCCACATACTCCCCCTCACTTTCAATTTATTACCAATATATAGTTCAATACTCTCTATTTTACAATAAGATTTACACTAGAAAATGACCTTTTCCTTCACCCCAGTATCTTTTTTTTGTTCCGCAGGGATTAAGCACCAGCAGCAAAACAATCCACTCCAGAGGGAGAAAAGTAAAGAGCGTGTGAGGAAAGGTAGACACAAACCTCTCCCTAATGAGGGTGGCATGATTAACTCAGCTTGTAAGAGTCAGCTCACTTGCTGCTTAATAACTCATTTGTGACATTATTATGTGATAAATACTCATTATTTTTATGCCTCTGTTTTGAGGGAAAACGAGGCAAGGCACAAGGCAGTGCCAATTTTCAGGAACGAGGCTCAGCTGCAGGAAAGCTGCTGTGGATGACTAACCCTCACACTATTTGTTACTCAACTTTCTCATCCCGGTGATTCAACTCCAAGCTGCCTCAGGACAAAGGTGTTTCATTACAGGCAGTTTTCATGAGGCATCACATTCAGCTGGTACTTTGTATGGGAAAGAGTAACAACAAAAATAAAAACAAACCACTGCATCAGCAGCTATGTAATATGAAAACCTATAAAATAAAAATACATAGGAATACAGAAGGGATTTGGGTTTTTTATCATCTTTAAATTTACAGACAAAAAGTTAAAAGCAACGTATGTGACTTAAAGCCTTAAACTTTTGATTTATCAAACTGAAGGTTTAAGATTATCCGCATATATTACATTTTAAAAGTTGAACTTAAAGTTATATTATATATTAGTGCAATTTAGTAGCTTTTTCCCCCCCCTTCCAATATGGACATGGGGGTTGACCTTTTCATGTAGTTACAGTCTGTAGTAGTATATCCACAGAGTCCAGTTGCTCAGGCTGTATTTCACCACTGCTCTTAAGGAACAAATCACTGATTGTGCCACTACCACAGCCTGTTAATGGCACTCCACTTTCAGGATGATCCATACGGCTGACAAACGCTGTGACAGACACAAAGGCCCATATGGCCTCAGATACACAAAGCATCAGAAAGATCATTTCAGTTTCCTTGTGACTGAAAACATCTTAATTCATAACTCATTTGGAAAGAACAGTGCTAGGATAGAGGATGCCGTTCTTTAAGAGCACTGATCAGAACATGGAGAACATCTCCTGGTTTCCTCTCCAGTACCACATTAAAAGATTAGGACTATCCTTCTCTAAAACTTCAGGTGGCCTTGGAAGACGATAAAGCAATGAGAAATTCTGACTGTACCACCTGAGGGATAATAATCATCACCCACATGAGTATCACTTAAATCAACAAAACTCAGTCAGTTCTTGAAACAAAGCTTCATCACGGCTGGATGCAGGAGAGCTGTAAACTCATCTGGATTAGCTGACACTAAAGTCCTTGCACAAAGAGGACTGTTTTCATAAACTTTAACAGATTCTGTTAGAGCCTATATTTAACTTAGTCTTTAATGCAACTGGTTAACTTGCTTCAGAATTCTGAAACAAAGTTCCCTAGGATTTCAATTCAAGGACCTGCCTTCCTCTAATAATACCCCCTAACAGAGAAGAAAAGCCTGTAGTGAGCGCTGGGAGTGCATTTCCTTTTATAATGAGTCCTTCTGCCCTATTTTCATAATGCTTATTCATTCCTTGAACAACTCCTAGGCAATGCTGGGGGGAAAAATGTTATTAAGGTATAAAGCTAATCTATGATGTCATTCACAGAGTATGCATCAGAAATAAACAGAGATTAAGAACAAAAGACTAACAAATAATTACAAAAGATAACCAGAAGTATTTTGATATCTAGTCAGTGCTGGAAAGCCCTGCAGTGGAAATTGGGATAGAAAGGTGTCAGGTGAGCATCAAGATTTTTCTCTGTGGGCAACTCACCTCCATGTTCCAGAAAAACACGGACACATCTCTCCTTGCCTCTTGCTGCAGAGAAATGAAGCAAAGTCCAGCCATTGGCATCCCGACCGTTTGGAGAATAGCCCTGCTCCAGCATCTTGCGCACGGTGTGAACATCGCCAGCGGCCACGGCAGCCTGGATCTGCAACTCTTCCTGTAGCTCAGGGTTCCTCCGGCAGTGGTGGTGTAACATCCTAGCTGAGTCTGGCCTTTACAGGAGCCTCATGAGCTCACACGAGTCACCTTCAATCAATGGGAAGCAGGAATAAATTAGGATTGGGATCAGAAATGGGGTATCTAGGAAAAAAGTCGGGATTAATGGAATGCGATGGTAAGATTTCTCTCTATATGCTGAGGAAAGTGATGTTACACAGGATAAACCCCAAATGATCTCACTGTTATTAGCAAAATCATAGTACATGGCTGACATCACTCAACTGCAAGAGAAAAGGACACTTGCACATTATAAATAGTAAATGTTTTCTTCAGAAATGACAGCATCAAACAGCAGTTCACCATTAAAGCAACTGAGCAATAAGCAAAATTAAAAATCTCCAGAACCCACCACTCATTTCAAAATCACACTGTGGTTAATATCACTAACTCCGGAGACAGCGTTAAATGGATTATCCAAACTATGGAATGGATGATCCAAGCTGTTGCAGGCAGCAGCACTGCACTGCTACAACTGAACTACGATACTCTTTATTTTTCTAGAAATGTACCCTTTCTAAGCTTCAGTGAAAATATCTTACCAATATAATCCTGAGACCTACTGCACGTGAGTATTAGTAACACTGATGTTCAAATTGAAAACTTTTATTATCTTTTTTCCTTTTTCACCTTTCTTTTTTTTTTGTTTTTAATTAGAGTCTACTGTTTGTATTCTGGCTTGAGCACTTCTTAATTAGTACATAAAGGCTGCAAACAACTTCTGCATTCCAAAAATCAAATACAAGGATAATAATATATGAGACCTGAAAATACATTTAAGTGCAGTTACTATAGTCCTGTCAAACACCATGAGAACATACACCAGAATAATTCAATTTATAATTACCTTGATAGAGTATATGAAAGCTGGGCCAAAATGGTATCTAAAATAGCCACTGTAAAAGAGCCTAGAAACAAGCACACATTGGGAAGCAGGGAAATACTATATACTCCATGCTCTGTTTGAAAAATACCATCTGCAATTCTACTTGGGGACAAGAAAATCAACAGGTATTTAGGGATTCTTTCCCAGTACACATTCGCATGCACTGTGTATTATATCCCATAGTCCTAAAATGGAAAGGAATATCAGAAGAAAGAATAAAAGCAGGGCACATGAAAGGTAATGCTGAGCAACAGGGGCCTCAGAAAATATTCAAACATATTGCAATGAATATTAACAGACCTAGAAGATTACAAAGAGGAATGTATTTAAACTCCTCCAAAGTTAATCAAGATTAAAGTACAAAGAAAAGATCTAAAGATGAAAATTAATTTTAAGCAAAACTTAAAATTTACAGTAATTTTTTTGGTTTATTAGGACGTTAACCCACATCACCACCTAAACCTTCTTTCAGGTATCATACGGATTTCCAGATCCTCGTGATCCACAGGTCATTCAAAAGACATTGCAATCAACTCCCCATATCCCACTGGACACTTGTTTTCCTGGGATCCAGATATACCCACAGACAGGAGAGAAGTGAAAGCATCAATCACTGCCAACTTTGCAGATAAAGGCACAGCGTGTATTTGCTCTTCAACAACCTCGTCATGCCCATGGTAAAGAAGTTATTTGTCTGCTTTTTGGAGAGATATAAACTTATAATTAACAGGTGCTCCAATGACCCTACTTACCCTGCAAATATGGAAATCACACACAGCAAATGCCTGTCTTTGACATTTATAAATGCTTCAGCTTACCATGTACGGCAACAATCACTACTTCAGCATAGGGTTATTAAAGAAGACTTTTTAGCTCCATATGTTATACATGGCTTAGAAACTGGCTTTGTTTTGTTTTATACTGTGAACTTCATTATCTGAGACTGGGAGGAAAGGAGATTTACAAAGCAGCAACTGCTAACTCAATAGGTCAGCTTTTTGCAGCATATTCCAAAAATCAAACTTGGTTAATCTGATGACAATGGAAGTATTTCTATAGACTCTAATAAGATTTTGCTAAGCTCGTTTCTAAACTCCAATTAGCACTTCAGAACACGCTCACCTATAAGACAGTGAGCTTGACTTCATTCTGCATCACACCACTAACAGCACTGTTAATGAAATTCCAGCTGCAAGAGCAATATTTTCCTTTGGATCTGCAGGTGAAAACTGACTGCACAATCTAACTGATGATGAATTGTGCAAAACCCTTAAAAATAGTAATTCAGACTGTGTCCCTTTAGCCCTTGTTTCTGGAGACCTACAGAAACAAGATATGAAAACTTTTTTCTCAAACTGAGAATATCCGATCAAAACTTAAAGTAAACAAACTTTATGATGCTATTTTTACAGTCCTTTCTTGTAAAGGACCAATACTTTCAAGCCCTCATGTGGTCCTGAAAATTAAGGTCAGACTAGTTGCTCAAAATGCTACAGAAAGAGATGGGATGACTAAAGAGATGAAGTGAAATGGGATTTCTCATTTGAGGGGCCAGCAGTATTCCCCCTGCAACTCTCTGTGAAGACAGTTGGTTAAGGAAAAGCAGAGCTCTCTTTCTCACACTTCTCAGCTGGTGGGTATATTTGTAATGCAGCATTATAAAAAATTGGCATTGGCTCCATATGTTGCATGTGACTAGCAGAGCTTATTCAAATTAGCTGGTACTAAAGTACATAAGTACTAAAACATACAAAGCAGAAGACAAAGTCAGGCAGCTCCTTTTATCACTTGCACAGTTTCTGTAAATATCCACTCTTCCATCTCACCCCTATGGCAAGCAATGAAATTCAAATGACAAGAATACTTAACCATAACATTAAAGGTTTCAGGATAGTTTTAGGTACACACCAGCTTTGAAAACATTTCCACTTCTGCTCCATAGATCATTTAAAACTCCTGTTTGCAAAGCCCCATTTAAGACATCAATCTTTGGAGAAGAGAAGGAGGACTACTGGAAGTAGCCCTTTGGCATTTAATATTTAATGTTTTGCAACTGTAATCAATCTCATTCAGAACTCAGCATGCATTTGGGTTGTTACATATTGGCTTTCTGCATGCAAGTAAAAAAATGAAAGGAAGCACAGGGGGGAAAAATATACCTATATATTCTTGGTTATAATGATTTTATAGTGCCATGAAAATGGAGGACAACAACAGTTACTTAATTGATTTTGCAAGTACAACAGGATAAACTCAATGTGGTCCTGAATTACCTTATAAGAGGTTGTTACTCTTTGATGAATGTCCCACTCTTCATTGTCTTCACTGTTCATAATTTTCTGTGCCCATGTGTGTCAAACAACCTGCTACCCCTTAAAAAAAATGGTATTTCTTGTTAGTTGCAAAGAATAAAAGCGAGGGGTTTACTTACTTTTACTTTGTGTGAGAATGCTACATTTTAATGCAGCTATGTCAGAAAAGACCCAAAGTGTGTTTTTCTATCATTATCAAAGAGTCCTCCAGAGGCTGGGGTGGGGAGAGTTTGCTTCTGCCATATGAGGAAAAGGCTACAGAGAATATTTTATGGAAGACAAGAGAAATGAGAGGCGTGCTTCCTCTGTGGAGTAATCCTTGAAGAAATGGTCTACACCCTTCTCTAATAAGTACATATATCTGCTCCTGTATGGAACAAGAATGGATGCAAAGGTTACAGTAGGTATTTCTGCCTCACCGCTCAACATTTCCCTGTGGGAGTCAGATGCCAGGAAAAACATTCAGGATCCATTTAGTTCTTCCCAAACTACTTTTGCAGGTTTTATATTTGTTTGTGCGGTTTTTTCTTCTTGTTTTTGTATGGGGTTTTGATTTTTTTTTTTTAATCTCTATCCCATCTCTGCTTCCCTAAGCAAAGAATAAAGCCTGACCCCATAGAGCACTGAGTTGTGTCCTTCAGCTGGATTTGCAGAGCCACCAGCCTGTCTCCTCTCCCTCACGTGACAGCTCAAGCTGACACGTGCTGTGTTTCATGAACAGGTAAAGCCACCTCCACAATACAAAAAAACCACCAGCTCAAAAATCTTCACTCTTTTCTTCATGTACAAAAACTACTCTCTTAGAATCAAGGTTTACCAAATGCCCATTACAATCCCTGTACAGATTCCTCCTTCAGACTAACCCTCCTTATCCTCCCTGTCACCTGCAGTTAACAGGATCAGTCCCAGACCATTTCTCCTCTACTCATCAGTGTCATTTCACTAATTCTTTGTACACCTCTGTCTGACCTTTCACTTCCTTTGGCTGCAAACTTTTAGTGAAAGGCCCCCTTATCTCATCTGAGCACTGCAATAACATAACAAACAATAAAACCATTAAATACTTAATTGTACAGCTGATCACACAAACCCAACTGTGACTTGTTTCTTCTGCAAATGAATTGTACCAGAACAGCTCCATGAACTGTGCAGCTCTTAGCTTAAGTTGAAATTTCTGCCACTTAATGCAACATAAAATCATGCTTTCGCAATGATAGCTCAAAGAGGAGGATGAAAAAAGCCCTTTTCATCCCTCTTATGCACATTTTCCAAGAGCTTTGCTTCCCAAGATAAAGCATACAAGGTCTTCAGATATGCTTACAGCCCTGCACAAAACTGCACTGCCATGACCTAATTTGATCACATTTCTAGCCTTGTTTTTTTGCATAGATGATCAGTCGTTCACCTTTTTTTTTAAATTTTTGCATGATTTTCACTTTAAAACCCACACATTTTTTATTAGCTGATGCAAATTAGAATTGCACTGACTTCACAGACTACAGACAAGGTAACAGATTGCTCCACTAAAAAAGTAACAAGCTTTTTCCCCCCAAAGGAAAATTAGCTGCATATGGCAAGAGTAAGATCTGCAACTTTAATAAAAATAAGTCATGTTTAGTGAAAGTAAAGCTCCCTCACTCAATGACTTAACTAAGTTTGATTAAAACACTAATAATTATAGTAGAAGCAGCAGTAAATAAAAATAATAAGACAACATCCTCATTATCTATTGATAATGTCTCATGTTGTCAAAGAGATCTAAGACTTTTCCACATCAATGTGTCACTTCTTCAAAGTCACTGCAAACATCATGTGGAAAATTAATTCCAACATATGTATATACTTACTTTAAAGAAAGTTAAAGGTTGGTACAAAAAGCAAGACCTCAAAATTCAGTATTTCGCTAGTTCACACGGCCTGACAGATAGACCTGATTCCTAAACTCTGAGATTACACATCCAAGAGCAGAATAAGTACCATAATTTACTGATGTCAGCCTAACTTTGTAAAACAAGGGAGGTGTACCATTACACATGGCATTTAGTATCTGGCATAGACCTAATCAGTGTGGATCCGAGTTGCCTGTGGTTGAAGTATTCCGAGACATTTAAACCAAATAAACAACAGAAAAAAAGGAAAGCGCTGTGGAATAAGGATAATCACATCAGCCTTCATTAGTCTCACAACTCACTTCTCCTACCCCTTTCAAAACTTGAACAAGATAAATGTGTTCTCACTCAAACGGCATTTTAAAAATGGTCAATGTATTTTTGACAAACTAAACACAACCATGATCTTCAGCTGTCACTCAGGCTCCTATTCCAGGAGCTCTTCAGACAAGAGAGTAGGGCAAACAATTGTGTTGTCATTTGCATCCTCACATCACAGTGGTGAAGTTTGCAAGTAACATGGGAAATATCAAAATTGCACAGAGCCTTATAATCCTGAATATATTTTCTGCTGAATGTCCATGCTACAGCCCAGACAGACATCAAGCGAGGCATCCCTGTGGCGGAGACAAAAATCACCAAGCAACACATGTGAGTTGCTGGGCCTGGAAGCAATGAGTTAACAGTGCGTGAATCCAAAACATCACAGAAGAACTGCTGCTTCAAAGGAAAGAAGCCTTCACTCCTCAGAAGCCATCATTAAAAGTTACACATTTCTCGTGAGAGCTCCCGTAAGGCCAGCTCATAGCTCGGACACACTAAATTTAAAATAACCAAAAGAGTTCATCTACAAGTGCCCCACCAATTTCAGGTGTTCACAGAACTAGAGATGGTTTGTTACACACTAATAAGCAGCTGTCGTGTTGTTACATTCTGCAGGTGGGTGAAACTGAAGCACAGAGGTGTCATTTTACTACAATTATCCATCTCAGAAAGGGTGTGAGGTCTGACTTTGGGCCTGATGGAGAATCAGAGAAATCACCCAGCTCAAGCAACTTCAGGTCTGCAAACCTGAGGGAAATTTCACCTTCACAAAGCACAGCAACTATTAACCACTCTCAGCACCCCCTTCCAAACACTGGCAACCCTGAGCACAAGCAGAGCCCCATGAATAAAATCCTGCAATTCCTTCCAAATGCAGGACCTCAATGCTGATGCTAAAGCAAGGCCTTATAGCTTTTTTGAGCAGAGAATGCTGCATCAGGTTCACACAGCCAGAACCTCCTCCCTCAAGATGTGCACTGACAAACTGCAGGGAGCTTTGCTCTGCAGCATGCTTGGAGATCCTCGTGTACCAAGCAAAAAATACCAATTCTCCTCCAACTTGCAGCAGTGCTGTTACTAAGTTTTAAACAGCAAGAGTCAGACGGAAGCTTAGCCTTAAAAGTAATTAATTTGTAGCAAGTGTTAATTGCTAAGATTTATGTATTTTCACATGACTTACTATCATTAGAGAACCTAAACACCAACATTGCATGGAATGACAGAAGCAGGAACCAATGGCGAGTTCAAACCACATTTGAACTTCAGCAGTCACTTCAGCACTAATTCTCACAGCACAGCTGATGAACAAACTGAGTGCTGCTTACAGAGTTCGTGTCATTCAGCAATCTCTAGAAGTATATTTGATACATATTTCTATTTAATACAGGCTAAGAGAATCCAAGTGGACAAAATTTGTTTGATGTCTTCAGTGGACAAAGCAAGATTTTCACTGTAATAATATCACTCTGTAAGCTCTGCTGGAACAAAACAAAACCATCCCTCAGACAGCATATTTCCTTTAAGGGTTTAGAATTCACAATAAGGAAAAACAAACCCAAAATGAGTATATAGCCTGAAGACTAAAGCTTTCTCTAAAGGGCTGCTATACTTGCAACATGCTGCATTTCTTCCAGGGATCAAGAGCAGGACTTCAGCATATCAATAATCTCTGTGCCTTGTTTCAACCATGTACAAATTTCTGCCAGAAGTTAATTCCCCAATTCCTATGAACTCAATTCCAGTCTCTGCATCTGAATCAAACTTTGCTGCACTGGCATTTCACACTAGGAAGGAATTTCACAAATCAAATGAAAACTTACATCTCCTGTTGTGAATAAATCCCAAAGATCTCATGAATTGTCAGCACCAAGAGGTGTCCTGTTGGAGCAGCTACAGCCCTGATGTGAGAGGCACTGGGTGGGTTGGGAAAAGGGAGTTATAATAAACTAAATTCAGATGAAACAGCTGTGCCATAACTGCACTGGTAAGTTTGTACTGATGCACATCTGCCTCACCTATTAGCAGGAAAATCCCTCCTGGAATCACACTGGGCATGTCCACATGTTCTGCTATTACTTGTGAGTTATCAAAACAACATGGAAAATTTCTTCCATGCACTTCCAAAGAGTATCTCAGAATTTGTTGTACTTGTGTTACAGAAGGATTTTCTATTTAATCTTCAACACAGAGCAACTACTTTTTGTCTTAATCTAAAGACATCTGTATAGGAAAAATGATCCAGCCTTGACCAAGGCTGTTGGCAACAAATGCTGCTCTTTCTCCTGCAGGCTAATGCTCAAAAACAACTGATTGCCAACAATGAACAAGGTTTTGGTACGGTCAGTGACATCTCTGAAAACACAACATGGACCAGAGGGACCTCTATGGAGGGCATCTTTGCCAAAAAAACAAACTCACCTACATTTGAAACAGATTAAAATGGCTTCAAGACAGACTCTGCATTAAAAGAACACGCAGAAACGCCATCATTTGGAGCACGCTAACAGCAGGATGCAGAAAAAGACTGACTGACATCATTCACCCCCCCACTCTCTCTCCTAGGATCCATCTCTTCATCTCACCACGTAAAACACGCAATTCTCCCTACGAACAGCTCTCCCCCTGAAACAGAACCTTCCTCCTACCAGCAGGATTGGTTTTGATGACTCCTTTCATTTTTCCCCCTTAAGCATCCAACAGCATCATCTTCTTCCATGATTTCAGCCCAAAAAGTAAGTACTTGTAAACAGACACCATCCAATTAAATTAATTTCAATTTTTGCAGCTCCGTTACAACACATACACACAAAAGAGTGACCCACGCAGGAGTGAGGTATGACTAAACCAACATAATGCAATTACCATGACCTAGCCCCATAAAGATTTTAGAATCAAAACAGAAACAGAAGCAGTGTTGAACCCCTAAATTTACGGAAAGACTTTAAGAAAACGACCTAGAGAAAAGTAATTTTAAGTGACATTCCTGAGATGGAGACACAAAAACCCCATTAAGCAGCAATTCATAATAAAAATAACATTTGCAGAATAATTTTAGAAAATTATAAAGTGTTACAAGAGGAACTGTACTTCAAATGGGCTTCAGAGCTTTCAAACTTTAAAAGGTCAACAGCAAGTAGGTTTTAAGAGAACAAAGAAATCTATGCTACCTATTCAAATCCATAAAAACACAAGAGGCCCCAATCCCAGCCAAACCATGTGTCTAGGATGACTCTGAGAGTCTAAATGAATCATCACCTTTCTGGGGGTTTTTTGAGTGCTGTTTTCTCTCTTCTGTGTTATTTTGTTCTTTGGAGTCACTATTTTTAATTCTCCTTTAAGGCAGCTTAAACCTAAAAAAATAAAAAAATAAAAGTAGAACTGAGCCACACAATGACATAGAAGAGAAAAATGAAGAACAAAATTGGTTAATACAAAAGCAATAGCTGGGCAAAATAGGAAGAGCCTTCACAAATTTGGAAGGAAAGGGGTTATTCATCAAAAATCGGGATCTCTCCTGGAAAAGGAGGACACTCTCTCGGGATACTAAGGAGTTGAAGGGATAATAACGGCAGGACCGCTGCCCTGTCAAGGCAGCTCCTCCAGGGAATGGAAGTAAAGATAAGTGCTAAAGAATGGGACAGGAAGTAACCCAGAAAGCTGAGCTGCTGGGAAACCAAACCTCTCCCTCGCAGGAGTTCACGCTCCAGGAGCCGTCAGCCGCGCACACACACACACGCACGCACACACACAAAAAGCCGGCCAAGCCCCGGCGCACAGCTCCAAGGCCCGGCGGCCGCCAAGGCACCCGGGGCGCC
>VWZT01005160.1:308929-443455 GCA_013397055.1 Pachycephala philippinensis | reverse complement strand
TTTTTCTCAGGAGGTCACTGAAGGTATTTGTGTTTGCACAGTGGTGCATGCCCAGGACTGCCCAATGCCCACGCCCCTCACAAATCCCTCTTTCTCAGTTTCTTTGGAGTAAGAAGTCTGAATTGCCTGTTTCTGATGGCTGATCTGATGCTGCTGGGGAGTGTTAGGATGTCATATCAAGAGATTACAAATTATGGACACTGGAAAGTGCAGGCCAGTAATGAAAAATAAAAACACTCTGTTCACAAAAAGCAAATTGTACAATAATACCAAGGTGGAGATAAATGCTAGAAACAAAGTATGAACATGAACTCCTGATACAAGAGGAGTTTTTCCTACTGAAGCTGAAAATATTCATCACTGGGCAAGCGTTTTAGGTTTGACATTTTAGGGTGTATCTAATTTTTTACTCTCTTTGGCATTTCCCTCTGATAATCCAGCAGTAAAATTAGTTGATTTTACTAATACCAATTATAATGAAGCTAATATAGTGATATACTACAAAAGAAAACATTATTCATACTTATTTATAAAGGAAATGCTCATCTGGGAGACAAAGTTAGTTAATGGTTATGTGTGTCCATCCAGCATGAAGCAATGCTCAGATCTGGGAAACTGAGATAAAGATAAGACAATCTTCAGCAACAAAAACAGACAGACTGACAGAAACAGAGCATCTGCTTCCTACAGATAAGGAAAAACCAGACACTCCCCAAGCACACAACCTCATTTGCAGCATCAGTGGCATTACGTGCACGTACACACGTAAGAAGGTGGCACATTTTGATTTTGTGCATGTGGGGAAGTATTAGAATAGACCTGAGACTGAGGGGGACAGGCTGAGCAGAGACTGCCCCTGGGGATGATATCTGCTGACAAGAATGCAAATGAAAGTATTTCCTGTGGTCAGACAATCTACATCCAGCCTCCTCCTTCTCCTCACCTTCCACCAATCATTTCAATGCTACTTGGTCCCAAATGCTTTGGGACTGGCTGGTCATTGGTAGGATTTTTTGTCCCTCAAAAACTGGAACTGTGTGATTTTTCAGCTAGCAGGTGTACTTCTGTCTGCTTGAAGCCTGGTAATGGGCACAGCTGGAATAAAGGGACAGCTTCTGCTTTCCCTGCTTGGCTGACAGACACACTGCAATGAGGGCAATGAGCACCGAGACTGCCCTCACTGCTCTGCCTGTCCTGTCAGCCATGGGCCAGCTACACTCAGAGCCCAGGTCAGCAAAGCACTTCACAACCATGTAATTTTGAGCCAATCCTCAAATGTTCCAAATAGGCAGTAGTACATGATTTTCCTTTTTTAGTTCACCAAAGTGCAACAGAACAGTTTTCTTCCTCAAACAATCCCAACCCTCAAAAAAATATAACGAATGAGCAACCTAAATTTCTGACTCAATGATTAAAATGTTTGCAACCTGCTACCAATTTTGGTCAAGTACTAATGCTGCTTACGAAAAATTTAGCACATTTCCTAAAGAGGAACTCCTTGTTACACTCCTCATATTGCAACAAATGTTCAAAATAAACATCCTGACTGAAAAGAACTTCAGTGTCAAAACTGTGAACAGTGTGAAACAGATTGGATCATGCATTGGAAGCAAACTCTGTGCTTAAACAAAAAATAAACATGGTGAAAACCAGTGGTGTTAGTAAATGGTGTTGGTCAAATGCTTCTTTTTTGCATACTGTGCCAAAGGGTTCAAGAGCACGTCAGAACAAATGAACATGGTGATAATGTCCTCATCACCACAATTAAAGAAGGAAGCATCCAAATGACAAACACATATGATGACAATAGCATACACAGCAAAACATTCAGGTTGCCAAAATATCTCCAGAAACGTGTGCTGTGAGTCCATGTGCATAAACACACACGATTTGTTCAGAGAATAGTTACTGCAATTCAGATGTGAGCAAGAAATTTTCTTCATAGTCTTATCAGTGCTCTGATATTCCCTGTTCAACATGAACCAAATGCCCATAAACACCAATTAATAAAAATTTTAAGTCTATGTGAGAAACTCCAGAAAAGATTTTTTAAAAGTGCCTTTTCCCTTGCAAAAGATCTATTTAAACTCTTAAGTTCACAATTAATATATTGGTGGCATAGGGTATTATATGTTAACTAATAAATATTCTGTTGTACAGTAAAGAAATTATTACTGTTAACACCCCAAAACCAGCTCAGAAGTTTATTTGTGGCTCCAAATTAAATATTGCAACACTGTAGAGATTTAATATTGCACTAAGAATTCACAGTAATGAAGGAAAAGCTGTATGAGAGTGTAGTTTTCTGACCTACCCTTAAGTTTAAAGAGAGACATTTGCAAAAGTCTACAAAATATACCAACTGTATCCAAAAATACAAATTACTAGCACCAATACCTAACATATGATAGGGGTGCATAAAGTGGTACTCAAAATGAATTGGACTGCTCTTGTTCTAAGCTGAATCCAGGATCTCTTACAGGAGGTAGATACGAGGTTTTTCCTCCACTCCTCCACACAAGCACAAGGTCAAGATTCAAGACAGACAGGTTTTCCTGAGGGGCTCAGGAGGAAGATGGAAATGCTGTTCCTTCAAGCCCTATTTCAGCAGAAAACCTGAAGTTTATTTAATGTCAAGAATAAAATGCCAGAGAGATGGCATCAACCATTTACGTAAAAGATGAGGAAAGGGAACTCTCCAATATTTTCTCGACATTTTGGCAGCACATGAATGGTAAAAGAAACTTAAATAAAAAATGTGAACTAAAACTTTTGCAACCACTACTGCAACAATGTGATCATGCTTCTAAGTCATTCAGTGTTGGTCATCCAAATGGCTTCTGAGCTGACAAATAAGATCATTTCTATACAGTCAAGCCAGATTGAAACTTGTATGTTATTTCCTTTTAACAATTTATTTATTCATATTTTATTTCCAATTTATTTCTCTCTCATTCTCTTAAGTTATAGATGTCCCTCTCCCAGACTGGACCGATCACACTTTGTGTCTGCCAATCATTACTCTGCTTTTTTAATTGAAAAGCAACCATTTCTATGACCACACAAGATCTTGTATGACATGTGAAAGTTTCTGAAAACAAAAGGCCACAGAACCCAAAAGTAATTATATAGGTTTTAGTAGTGGTTTTAATTTTTTTTTATTGCTACACCATGTGTATATTTACTTATATATACTTGCCTCTAATAATTTCTAAAAATAAAATGAACATGAAAACCAATTAGGTTCATAAAAGAAGAAGGTTGAAGCAAGGGATATTAAATGAAAGAGTAAATTAAAAAGACAATAACAGAAAATTTTTATTGCCAAAATATATGTTGCTCTGAGGTGATTCATTTCTGGAGTTGGTCACTGATCCAGTCCTCGAGAACGCTGACCAATCGGGTAAATTGCTTAATACATTAAAGACTGACTTCCACAGGCACCAAAAATATTCAAACCACAGTAATTTCCTGCATTATGTGGGAATGGGAGGTTACTGGATCAGAAAAATCAGCCTCAGGGAAGCATATATATTATTACAAAATGTTAGAAAAAAAAAATTAACAACTAAATGAAAGAGATGACATTTAATTTCCGGTATCTAATACTGAAATCAAGGCAGTGTGTACCTAGACAGTCCAACCCATTCTCCTGTAAAAAAAGGGTCAGATGCAAACTTGTTGTTTACTAGAAGAACTCCCTGGCCTTTTCAATGGATCTAAGCATACCCACCCACACAATCAGAATGCTGCTGAGCTGTTTCCCCAGCACGAGGCAATCATATATGTAATCCTACAGAAATGTTTAGTTCACACTGAGGACATGAAGTATTCACACTCATGTCTCCTTTATACTGCTCAATTAAGATGGTTGCAATTAGAACTGCAACAAGATCTGATTTTCTCTCGGTGCTGGTGATTTACCCTGCTCCAAATCAGCCCTCAAACAAGGCTGAGCTGCCTCAGCTTTAGAAGTTTCTATAGTGGGAATTTTCACAGCTGCTATTTCAATCATGCTTGAAATCCCATTGGAAACAAAGTCTCGTTAGCACCTCAGCAGAGCTGTATATTTCCCAGGATCACTGTCAGTGTTAGATAACGAGTACGGGTGGAATGGCACAATTCAGAACGCTGAAAAAATACTCAGCAAAAGATTCTAAAATACTGGATTTGAATTACAGAAATTTACACTAAACTAATCAAGTGGAATAGTTCAGCAGAATCAAAACAATAAAAGTAATAAAAATCTAAGAAATTTCCCTGGACACTCTGCAGCATTAAATGTTTCATGTTGAAAATGGGAAATCAAGCCCAGAAATATATTGAAACCATAATACATTCTTGACTTGCACAAACAAAGCACAGAAAAGTGGCAAGACCAGAAACAAACAATGCTTAGTACACAAAGAGTCTGCTGTGCAAAACTAGAAGAAATCGAAGATGAGCATTTTTCCTCTTGTGAGTATAACATGAAAACTAAGAAAGGGCAATGCTGGTTGTTGACTGTAGTGTGTGCTTATCTTGGAGATCATTATTTGATCTCCAGAATATTTTCAAGACAACTGTGAGAACTGCTAAATGACAGTGTTCTTCACAGCTGACAGCTCAGCAGTGACCAGTTACAAGTAGTGCTGCCCAATTAACACTGCCCATCCACTGCTAAATCACTACCTCTGAGCCATCTTTCAATCTCTTCATAATCAAATATATTTTGCAGTTATGAGGGAAAGCTATTCCAAATAATTGGTCTTTTTACACTCCTCAAATACTATGCTCACCTACACCAGTACTACTGTGAATGGAAATCGTGGGTAAATTGCAAATACTTGAGCTGTAAGTCTAAATCCAAAACTTTTCTGCGGGAAGAAAAAAACCCTAACTAAACAAAACAGATTAAAAAACCCAATAAAAGATAAATCAAAGGCAGCTTTTAAAAATGTGCTCTATTAAGAATAATTATACTTTAAGAAATGTCTCAAGGGGACACTGCAGTTCTGGGCTGACTGACCCTCCCTGTCAGCTCAAGATCCTTCAGTTCACAGAAAGATCCATCCCCACAGAACTGAGAAAAATCAGTCTGAAATCTAAAGGTCTGGATAAAGTTCTTCTGCTCCCATGTTCTCAGATCACTCCTCCATTTTCTTTCCAGAAATTCAGACAGCCATGAGATTCTCACGGTTTAACACAAGACCAGGAAGCAATTTCAAGGTGAATCTGTTGTCCAAACACCTATATGTGGTGAAAGATGGAGTTTTCCAAGTACTTTAAGAGTAATTCAAATTTCCAAACACTTACTGCAGATATGAAAAGCAAAAGGACTGGGGAAAAAAACAAACATTCTATTTTCCACAGCGTGGAAAGCCTTACTTTCTACGTGCCCTTTTTCTGCTAACTCATGAGATATGAACGCTAACACTAAAACCCAAACCTCCCACAGAAAAATAAATCATCGTTTATTAAACCAAGCCACTGAAAACTTACAGAATCTTGAATTATCTTGGTCAGGTTACCTACAAAAACCAATGGGCTTCAAGTAAAATAGTAACATAAGCCTAATTTCTTTTTTCAAAATATTTTCTGTGCATATATAGAAGAACAATTCTTATTGTCTCACTGTGCTGTGTGCATGTGCAACTATACAAGTATATCAATAAATAATAGCAGCTTGTACAAACATCTGTATCAGTTTTGGTCTTTGATTCCAGGATTAAACATACTTTTCTAAAAAAGGACTTTTTTGGGGATTAAGTTTACATTTTCTGTATTTCTTGATGACAGCAATTACTTTTTAGTGCATGAACAGTTGCTACTTACATTAACTTCTGTTATAGCAATATCAACGACGCTACCAACAACAATTAAGGCATCAAAAGTGTTCCATGCATCAGTGAAATAGTGCTGTTAGGACAAGCATTCAGCAGAAAGAGAGCAAGAGAAAAACACAAACAGAAAAAGAGAAGAAAAGGACAGTGTTATAACACAGAAACACTCTAGGCTTCTCTGATGTACCACTATACAATCTAAACTTTCCCTTTCATAGCTAAAAGAAATTGGTAGAAAAAAAAGGCTATTTATTTCCCATATCAACATAATTGACCTATGACTGGTCTGTACTCAAAACTTTAGAAACATCAGATCAAAATCTGTGACTTGTCCAGATGATGGAAATAGTGGGGAGACAGAGAAAGAGAAGTAGGGACTGGGGAAAGTAAGCTGGGATATACTCACATCAGCTTCACTGAGAACGACGTCTACTATGCTGCCAATAACGATGAGGGAGTCAAACGTATTCCAGGCATCACTAAAATAGCCCTGAACAGAGCAGGCAGGGTGCAAACGTTTGTGATTACACATGAAATGTCAAATATTTGCATACTTCTGTTTAGTTTTGCATAAACAGAAATTAGTTAAACAAAACCTGTGGTCTAATGAGAAAAACAAAACAAAACCAAACAATATTGCCTACTGAAGGAAAAGCAACATATATGTGCATGTGTGTGTATATATATAATTATATATATACATGTACAGACACACACACAGACACACACACACTCTACACATGCAGAACACATCGTCAGATAAGCACGATGTTGGCAAGCAAGCCATCATCCAAAACTGGTTTTGGGCTTCTAGTAAGGCTGAAAAATTCTAACATATATACCCTAACAAGGACAACAAGACCCCTTTCATTATACTTCTGCAAGACCAAGCCAATTGAAACCTCCCTCACATCAAGGATTTTGTGATAGTTTTATCTAAGTCACTGGTAAAAATATTCAAAGGGTCAAGTCTCATCACTGGCTAAACACGCACAGTTTTTAATGTGAAACTGTGCATAAAGGTTAGAGAACTGACTTAATCTTCTATTCATAAACTAGGTCTAATATAGGAACTCATCCTACATTTGCAGTCAGAGGCTGATTCTGTAGCCAGTGAAGTCAGTGCTAAGAACCACAGCAGCCTGAACAGTTTCTTAATGCTTTTGGTTGGTGCAGCCAGTCCAATGTCTGAAAACTCATTTTCATAAATTGCTTCATCACCCTTCTGACATTTTACAGCTTTAAATATATTCCCCACGTGTGTGTTACTGGGACATGGCTGCAAAGGGTTATAAAGGGCTACCATGCAATTAGCTGACTATGGGCATAAAACTGCACTTTTGAGCAGAGATACTACTACCTACTTCCTCCAGGTAGGTTCCAGTGTGGAACAAACCAAGATGTGTTACAATTATTAAGATAACTACGGGGACCAGAGTTTTCTGCAATATGTGGATTTTTCCTAGTTATTATAGAAATCCAGAACTGCAAAAATTGCTGAACTTGCCCTTTACCTCATTCAGATATATTAATGTATCAGTCTACCATGACTAAGGAATGTGCATTACACAACAAAAGCTGAAATGTACATTTTGTACGTGTACATTTCTTGGTAATTAATTTTAAAAAACTAATTTTTCAGCCACTATTGAAGCTCTAAAATAAAAAATTTAGCAAGAAGTTTAAAATCACAAATGTGCTAATCTAACCTTAGGTCTAGTTAAACTTTTTATTACACTCTTTTGCTCTAAGATAATGTTTTAGCTGAGTAGTTTTAGTTATTACATGAGTTGTTAGCAGACAAAAGCCAAATCAGTTCCAAAATATTTTAGAATTGGACTGATTTTTTCCTCAAGATTTTAAACTGTTAGAATTTCAAGTAATTTCACAGTTTAAAGTAATGCACCTGAGTGCATTACTATTTGAAAAAATGCTTATTTTGTGTGGAAATTTGCTCTCGGAGACTATGAGAGAGCTGCTACGGTAGACAACAGCTCTATATTTTATTCTTGGAGAGGAAGCAGGGTCAGGAAAGGCTCATTATGTTTCCAGTGCTACTCTCTTTTAAAACACAAATTGTTACAATCGTTCCTTTGTCTAAGGAAGGGGATGTAAGAGAAAATAGATCAGAATATTGTTATCTCTACAACCCTTTGCACTACTCTGAGTCTTTGGGATTAACCAGCAATTCCAGTTTTGGGGCAGAAGCCAGTGCTCGTGGATTTGGCCTCCTGAAGAAATGGCTCCACTCCTAAGAGCTCTTGCACAATTCCCTGTCACTCCCTCCCTACTCATCCTGCTCCATGGGAACAAGCCATTCCCAAAGTTTTACTAAGAATCACACTGAACCACCCCCAAAATACTGAAATTTATAATCCTAATGAGATTAGCAGCTGCCAACCAAAGAAAGCGAGCTTCTCTCATCATATTCTTCCTGATCATCCACATTCCTTATTTCTAAGAATCTTCCTTCATTTTAGAATAGCAATATTTTTATATATATATACACAAAAAAAGAGACTATTAGCAAACAGCAAACACATAATCAGCACAATCCTGAGCTGTGCTATCCATCTTCCTCTACAATGGGAACCAAAAAAGGTCCTCCAAATAAAGGATAATTTCAGCTATAGAAGAAGTTACTTTACTGGACATGCTACAAGATAAAGCACTGAAATAAAAAAAATCACATTTTGATTCAATACAGCTAAAACACTTTACAGCTAAAATAATCTACACATTTATTTATTTTAAGAAACCTTTTCCATCAGTATAGACAAATATTGTTCAAACTAATATGTAAAGCAAAAGCATACAAATAAACAAAAAACTAAGAGAAAATAAAGATGGTTTTGGAAAAGGGAGGAATGGACAAGTCACAGCAAATAAACATCATGCAAATAAGTTGTTTTCACCACTGCAAGGACCCAAGATCAATTCACTTACTAGCCATCTTTCCTTTTTTCTTACAAAAATCTGATGTAAAACGACATGGAAAATCATTACAAGTTTAAGCAACAACTGGCTACCAGGAAGCTGTACATACGGTATGTGTGGATGTATTAGTTTTGATTCCAGAGCTGTATTTTGTTTGGAACGGCACTGAACCATGCTGAGTAACAGAGTTTAGCAAATGTGAAGAAAAAGGCCTGTTCTTTTAGCTTATATTAGGAAAAATTTGCTCACTGAGAAATGCTGAAGGACAAAATCACAAATCCTGGGGAATATGTAGGCATAGAGAATTAGCAACAAAATATGTTTCCATACGTCTACCACATAAATATTTTAGTTCTTTTAGTACTCTCTTGGAAAATTTAGGGCCTCATTCTGCAGAGTCTTGTGTGATCCAATCTCCCAGTCAAGTGTGCCAGACACTCAGCATCACCTTTACTATCTAGCACTCCTCCAGGGTTTATGTATTTTCGAGCTGGAAGTCAGTCTGCAGTGCCTTGGTTTTACACAACACAAAATCATAGTAAGAGTATCAATAATTTATAGTAGCCTTAAGTTTATATGACCAGCAAAACCAAAAGATCACCGTTTTCAGAGGACTTTTGTCAACATATTAAGGGGACACTGTCAAGCAGATGAGATAAAAACTAGCAGGTTTTTATCTATTATTATTTTTACAGAGTGAGTAGAGGAGTTTTTATTTGATGCTTTGAACATCTCTGAAATAGCTTTTTAAATGCACGAAATTAATAAATAAAACTTTACTCTGTCAGGTTAGCCTAAGAGACCCACCCACCAGTGACACAGACAAAGAAGAAATTAATCAGTCTTCCCTCATGGACCCTAAAGAAAAACATCAAGTTTGGTTTCAGATTGTTCCTACTATTATTAAACCTTAATATGAGTTAAAGCAATTAATTGTTGTTTCAAACATGCATCTATTTTGAAATTTAGATTGAAGACATTAAAATTCTGCTTAAGGCTGCTAGCTGATTTGTGATTATTAATGAACTATGTAATACGTGTTGCCAATAGGTTTTGTTAAAGAGTATCTGATAATTTAAAAGGTTACAATCTCCAAAGAATAACAGGAACAACCTTAATTGTACTTTATTCCCTTCCCTTCCTGCTAATTACTCTCTTCCAAAAGTCTGATTATTATCATGGTCTTTAAACCTTGTCCTGCTAATTAACAAGTTTAAGGTGTTCTGCATCTATGGGGGACCGAAATTCAGGAAATGAGGCCCTTCCACTGGCAGTGTCTGCCCTTCAAACTCTCAGGGTTCAGATCCAGGGATCTCTCACAGTGAAAGCATCCAGTCAGATAGAAGCATGTTGCAACAGAATTAAAGCTCAAATTGTACAGAGTCTTAGAGACCAGTATTGAGACATTGCATTTGCTAACGAGGAGGAAGCCCACAGTACAAATGGAGCACTGTGATTTGTACACTCATGATCAGACCACTGTGTTTTGCGTTAGCTGCTATTTCTGACTACAGTCACAAGTGCATGGAGAACCATACAAGGATTCACAATCTTCTTTCAAAAAGCAGATGATAAAATGCAGCAAAGTCCTCTGTGCAAAACAAGGATATAGAACAGGAAATACAGATCAGGAAACACAACCAGCATACTCATGACACTGTGGTCCACACAGCTGAGCTATCTCCCCTGGGGCCTCATATTGTGCTATTTTTAATGTGAAACCCTTAGCGTTTAAATAAGATAGCTGACACAAAAATACAAATAAATTCATTAGAAAGGTACAATGGACTGGACAGTGCAGAGCAAGACTACGGGAGAGCGGGTAAACATTCACCCAGAACTCCACAGTTCACATCTCAACACCAGATCTCAAGTGATGGATAATTTGTTCACTTCTGCAGGCAAATACGAGCTGGCTTTAAACCAAGTAGCTGAGGCTGTACAGCCAAGATCAGTACTAAATGCAAGCTGAATAAATAGTTTCGAAAATCTGCAGCCAGAGCCAGGGCTGCTTCACACCAGCAAAGGGCACAGCTCACAACCAGCTCCACAGGTAGATATCCTGGTTGCTTTAAAGGAAGGGCAATGGCAAATGAAAAGCACCAGTCTTGGGTGGTGAGATCAGTAAACTTCAAATGGCTCATCTGGCTTTTTTCAAATTCCATGTATAGCAAGTGAGCACATTTTACTTATTTACATAGCCCACAATAAGCATTAATTTCATTGTACTGAGAACAAATTTAGTCTATTTTTTCATCATTAACTCCTGCACTTCACAAATGCAGTATGACAACTGAACAAAAAAACTGCATTAGCTGCCACAGGATAATTTTATTGTTTTTTCAATTATAGTTATCAGTTTCTCTTGCAAATCTACTTTTGAAAATGTGTCTGCATCATTCATATTGACAGTGTCCCTTTAAGACAAGGAATCAACTACTCCATGTGGGGCATTATACCAAATATTATGGATATATAACTGAAAACATGAAAATCTAAAAAGGCTATTGAATATGTAAATTATTTATACGTATGTTCGTAATACTTGGCTATATTTTATAAAGTAAAGAAATTATTTTGCATTTTAGAATAGGAAATGATACAGGATACAGGTCTTTACTGGAGATTAAATTAGTGTAAAGTAATGAATGTAGTACCCAGAACAGGAGACGTGGTAATGCTTGTAACAGGAAATTATTTATCTGATTTAGAAAGGGACATTTTCATTACCTCAACATATTCCAGATCTCATCAACCACTTTGTAAGAATTTTTTTTGATACCTTCATCTCATTTCCTGGATTACACTTCTATTATAATTTCTCTGATAGATAAAGGTGGGAAACATTGGTTCTTTTTGTTCTTTGAATAATATACAGCAAGTGTGAAACTCATTATACTTAATTCCTGTGGTGATGACCTAATTAAAGCATATCTTAAACTTACCTTGGGTTTGAATGCAATCAGTTTCAAAACCATTTCAACAGTGAACACTCCTGTGAAAACCATATTCATAATGTCCATCGCATCATTAAATAGCTTAGACTGCCCATAGTGCTGTGAATGAGAAACAAAATATTTACAAAAGTAAAGGCTTTAAAATATTCAGTGAAAGCAAGGCAGCCTAAGACAAAGTTGACAAAAACGCAGCATAGGAAAACATTTTCTGGTAAAATTTATGAAGCATGTCAATACACGTGGAAGATTAGCTGAATAGCTCTGGTCAGGCACGGAACAGTTTAAATCCATTCTGTTTAGGCACTGAGCAGAACAGAACTGTCATTCCTCGACATCCTAAGGGAATCTCCAGAGAGATGGTTGTGAGAGGAAAATTGTTCCCTCAAAAGAGGAGTATTAGACAACAACATTTTCCCAAGTTTTATATGCAAGGTTTTAAAATTACACAGGCTTGTGTCACACCTGCTTAGAAAGCCTGAAGTGTGGTAGTCACAAAATAACACAGTGTGTTGGAGGTGTATTTTTAAGAGGACACAGTGTATGCAAGTTTACTGAAAAAAGCAGAATGGTTTTGTAAATTGAATTCAAACCATTCTTTTTCTTATCAAAATCTGAAATACTAGGGAAAAAAAGAGACAGCTAGAACACGTCACAGAAAAGTACTGTGATCAGAAGTGCTTTCTTTAAAATTCCACTTCGGAAAAAAATACAGGTTGCCATGAATTAAAGGTATCATATCACCCATATCCTTCCCTGCAATTTATGCCAACAGCTTCAAGGGAGTTTCTGGTTTTCCTACCTGCATAGCCAAGCAAAGGGTGTTCAGCATGATGAGGACAAACATGATGTACTCAAATCCAGTAGAGTTCACCACATACCAGAACTTGTACTGATAAGGATTTTTTGGGATATATCTACGGAGAGGACGTGCCTTCAAGGCATACTCCACACACTGACGCTGGAAAGCAAATAACAGCAAAAATTGTTAGACTATAACTCAGCAGTCATTCAACTGGTAATACAGTTATTAATTGTTAAACATAACTCTCAAAACCAGTCTGTCTACTTGATGCAGAGCCTTTTATTATTAAGTGTTGATAAAGTGCACAAGCAACTCACCAATCCTCACTCGATTATTTACAACTCTATCTAACCATACACACTACTCAGCCACATGCAAAAATCAAATACTGCTCATGGAAATTCTGGAGGGTTTTGCCTTTATACACTAATATATTAAAGAACATATAGGTATAGTACCTAGCAGGACTATTAAGTCATCTATAAACTGTTCTGTCTTTACTCTGTTTTCAACCACCAATGGGCCTGCACAGCATAAAACCCTAGAGCCAGCAAAATAAATACTGAGGCGGTGCTACTTCTAATAGCTCAGTCAAACTGCCCAGCAAAATCACATATGTAGGAACATCATGGATTCATCTCATAATCTATTAGTGCCCAAAACCTTCAGGGCTGGGCCTCCCACTTGTCTCTGGAGGAATTCTTATAGGCCCTGACCAACGAGGCACGTAGTGCAGAAAGAATCCTGGCTACAGTCTCATGCGTGGCTTTCTTGAAATGGTGTGTTACAGTCCGCCAAAAAATACCTGGAAAATTGTGACTTATGAGTTTCTCAAAGGATTAAACAGTAAATAGAGACAGATTTTTGTAATTTTAATCTGAATATCCCCCATAAATTTCTAAATAAATGGGGGTGAGAAGCAGAACATTTTGAACACTTGAAGTTTGAACACTTTCAGTCTATTCACAACACAAAAATAATTTTCCAGTTCTTAGTGTAAAACCTGTCTCTCCTGTTATCTCAGGATAACCTGGCAAGTGCTGTATTCTTTTTAATGTGACACCAAAAAGCAAGATGCTAAGAAGCAAACAAGCTTAGTGGACCACCTTTCACAACAAAAAGACTGATGGGGTTGGGCTCAGAGAAAGAGGAATACCCAGTTAAATAAATACCCAGCTAGTAAAAAACGCAAATTAATAAATACTAAGCTATGTGTTTGGTGCCCTCTTCTGCTCCAAAGCAGAAAGGAAGCTCTCCATGCATAAACAAAAAAGGCTATTCTAAAACTTAAGAATTCATTATTTTTTTTAACCTGGTTTTTGTCCAGCTCACAGTTCTTGTACTCTTGTTCTCCCTGTTCTTGGAATGTAACAATCACAAAACCAACAAATATATTCATCATAAAGAAAGCAATAATGATGATATAGATGATGAAAAAAATGGAGATCTCCACTCTATAGTTGTATACAGGTCCTACATTCTCGCCATTTGAATCAATGGCTTTGTACAGCAGCCTGAAAAAAAAAAAAATCTTTATTACCATTAAAATGAAAAAATAGTAAAATATGCAGACTCAGAGGACAGGTTTCAGAAATGGTCTGATAGTCACTGTTCACCTCCTCTACTTATTGACAGTGCTTGCAAGAATATAGAAAGCAGAAGAATCACAGCACACATTGCTATATTCTTTTTTTAAATGAAAGAATTAAGATAATGACCCAATGGTTGTAGTTTTCATTTATTAATTTATTTATTTATCCATTTATTTATTCATTTAGGGAAATAGCAAGTGGCAGTTAGCTCTTCCTAGGTTTCTCTATGAGTGCACTACTGCCTGATTTTTTAGTAAAAGGTTTACCTGAAGGCCTAAAACTTTAAAATTAACATTAGTTAAAGGCCATTAATGGATAAGCATCTAAAATTAGAGCTTCTATTAGAGATGAGGAGTAGCTCCTTATAGCAAAAGTAGCAAGACTAGGAATCAAACACTATTAAAAAGTTCACCTTTTCTACTTTTCCTGAAATATGGGTAAGTGCACACTTTCAGGATAATGGGTTTTTCTACTCCCTCCCTCTTTATATCATCACTTAAAACTGCTTTATTGCCAAAAAATGTCTGGTAAATGATAGTGAATTGTTCTGGAAAATGCAACTCCCGTAACAAGGCTGTGAAAACAAGGAGAACCCACTCACGCTGGCCAGCCTTCAAAGGTGGAGACTGTGAAAAGGGCCATCATAGCAGACAGAACATTATCAAAGTTGAAATCACTGTTTTGCCAGACCCTCTCTTTGACCATGGGACTGTCGACATCTCCATCCTTATAAACGATGTATATTCCTCTGTGGGAAAGAAATTGCCATTAGTGAAATACTGAGCTCACCTCAGAGTTACTCAAAGCACTATTCAAAGCTGTTTCTTTTATTGCCTCCTCAGGTTTGTTCTATTCCCTTGCTAACCTGTGTTTTCTGATGGATTTAAGATGACAATTCCAATTTACACAACCCTAAATGGCCTGACACACGCCTGCCCATACACAGTCTAAGTTATTCAGAACAAAATGTGTCACATTCTTAGACCAAAGGTCTCCTCACCGGCATTCCTCGGGGTTCTGTTTTGCCTCATCAGTGCACTTGTAGAATTTTCCCTATATACAAAAACAAAAAGCAATGACAAAATGCAGAATATGCACAACACATGCTTCTATACTACAGTTGGCTCAGGATGGGACCAGCCCAGTTCCAGCAGCAAACCACCAAGAATTCAATTCAGTTTTGCTTTTCTTGATGCACTGTAAGTTCTGAGAGTGTCTTACCTTGAACAGCTGCACCCCAATACAAGCAAACATGAATTGCAGCAGAGTTGTAACAATCATGATGTTACCAATAGTTCTAATAGCCACAAAGACACATTGAACAACATGCTGGAAAGAAAGAAAAAAACATGTATCAGTGCAATTTGTCATGGACTACATACCATAAAAATCTATTTCTGTATTCTTTTTTAAAATTACTATTTTTTGTGTTGCCAGTATTATAGCTAATTCTGTAATTTGACTTGTTGTCTAAATTTGTCTGTAAGTCTGTTGACACAGACGCGTCAACGTCAACTAGCTAGGAATTACCCAGGCTATGGATAAACAACTGAAATGCACTGACATGTTGGTTCATCACAGCTCAAATCTGCTCTCAGTGGCAGTTCCTCCACACACAAACTGCTGTAACTTTGGGCAGAGCCTTCTCTGGTTAAGATCAGATAAGTTTAAGAATCAGGAACTGATTTCTGTCCTTGCTCTGTGGACTTCTGTACACAATGTTTCTTGAGTAAGAATTTTTAACCTGAGGCCGTCCTGAAGCATCAGGCCAACAGAAACATAACTTAAAAAATAAAAATAAACACCTTAAGTCCTTTTGCTCTGTTTATTGCCCTTAGAGGCCTCAAGACTCTTAAAACTCTGAGAATCTTCACGACGGAGATAGCACTTGATCTAGGAGAAAAAAAAAATTATACTGTTATTGTTAAGGTAACTGACTGTATTACAGAATAGCAATATCCTCACAAATTCCTTAAACATGAAATCTGAAAAAAAAACCCTCCAACTAGAACTCTCAGGATACAATTTTTTTACTCTTTATTGATTCTTTATTAATATTAGAAAATAGTATCGATCTCATAAATACCATAACAATCATTTTGATTTCTGAAGCAAATTTGGAATTAACAGTTCAGAAGACCATCTAAGACTATAATGGAGCAAAATAGTCCCCAAAGTATTTTTCAGTGTTGTCAAGCTCTTTTGAAGACACTGTGTGAGTCCTGTAAATCAATGAATCCTTCAATTTCCAATTAACCTTTTGAGAACAACAGACCTCAAATGACTTTCATTCTCTCTGTTTAGGCAGCTAGGACTGCATTTTGAGGAAATAGTGCACAGTCTTTTAAAGAACACCCTGTGAAACTGAAAGCTTGTGCAAGAGGTGTTCTGGTACCAGAAGAGCTCAGAGTGGGGAGCAGCTGCCTGAAACCCTCCCCTGCCCTCTTTAAGTCACTAAGGCTGTCACAGATGATATTTAATGTGGAAAAACCACTCAATGAATCAACAAGCACCTTTAGACTGTTTTGCTGTGTTTAGTCTGACCTAAAAAAAGCAAAAAAACTTCTCCACTACCACTTATAGTCCTGATTAAGGTACAACTTCTCCCCCCTCAAACACTGTCTAGTTCTATATCCCCACAGGTCAATACTGAAAGACCAAGCTCATAAAATTAGATTGTAGATGTGACGACAGCTCGAGAGAAGGGATATAAAGCTCCTGCAGCTCCAGGAAATACCTGTTACACCATACAGTGCCATGGTGCTCCTCCTCATTCTCTTGGCAATAGTGGGAAGTAGTAATTTGTTTCCAGCCCATATTAGTAGTGAATTACAACGCTCTCCATGCAAAGCACTGCCTCTTGCCAGCCCCATCCCTGAGCACTGACACTGCACACCCACACACCGTGGGGGAACAAAAGGAGCTGAAACACTGCTTTCAGTAGAAAACCCCAGAGCAAAAATAAATCATTCACATTATAAGTATAGTACTTACTGAATCCCAAATGATACCAGAGAAACGCCCACAACCAGCAAATCCAGCAAATTAAAATAATTCCTGCAGAAGGACCCTTTATGAAGGAATGCTCCAAAAGCTGTCATCTAAAAATAGAATTGTTACACACTTAGTCTATATTTCAATTTATTCAAATTCACATTTAGGCTGTTTACAAGACACTTGCCTAGAGTGTGAATGCATACAATACTATCTCACTTTCTAAAATCCCTTGATATATAAAACAATCCCTCTACGTACATCAAATCTTTCATTTAAATCAGAAAAATTCTAGTCAACAACATCAACAAATAATGCTAATTGTTTCTGATGTCAAGAAATGTTTTACTTTGTGTCAGAACAGATGAGGCTGAGATGATTACGCTGAGTTAATTTAGCCTTTGTTAGAAAAATTGCTACAAAAAAACACTTAAGATTTCCATGTTTACTAAACTGTAAGGTCCAGATTCTGACTCATAATTATTCATACTATCTTAAGAATTGAAGGAGCTGAGAATGTACTGCAAACACCTGAGAGTCAAAGCTGGTACAGAAGCAGGACAAGGCTGTCCTAAGGCAGCATTACAAGGCTCTTTAGCTTTGGCTTACGGGAGACCTGAGTGGGTATCTTGGAATAACCTGGAACAACTGATACATGTTTTCTACTTTGTGTAATCAAAGGTCACTAAATTCTATAGGGAACACTAAACACTGCTCTTCCTTTTGGACTTTCTCTAAATTTTTGTTTTCTGTCCCTATATTTAGATAAAAAAAGCTTACAACGTGGATCTTGTGTGTATCATTTACAGGTTTCATTAGAAGCCAGTGATAGAGGCTCTATTAATTATGGCTGCAGCCAGCACCTGAGCAGATGGGTTTGGGTATCACAAAGCTGAATTTGACTGCTAAATCCACGAATGAGACCTCCTACCATAACTGAAAGTAAGTACCAGTTAAAAAAATGCACAGAGGAATCCAATTAAACCATTGGATGGAGACTCACCAGCTGAAGAGAATATTGCCTAAGTCTTTCCTTAGTTATGGATTAAGTCTGAAACACCAAAACTAAAAACTCATAATAAAAATAAGGATACCTCTGAAAAATACCTCGTCAGCTCAGTCACGTAAATTCTAATTTCTTCAGCCTCAAGATCCTCTTAAAGGGCCTGAATACTGGGCTATTCCTTGTTGTCCACAGGTAAGAAAACTGAGTGCCATCTAGAGAACATCCCATACTGACTGTACATTTTAATGCCTTTACTTTCTCTTCTGTTCCTCAAGGTGTAGGGAAGAGATTTTATTTCATTTCCCCTCACAGCAGATTACTACAGCTTTCAAGACTGCTCCTCAATGTAGAACAGAGGTACAGGCAATGGGCATCTCAGTGCACTGCATCCCTATTCAATGTGCAGACATTTCCAGGCCTTCTGCATGAGAAACCATCACCACCAATAAAGGCTGCACCTCTGCAAAGGAAAGATGCATTTTTTTTGGAAGCAAAAATTAATGAATCCCCTTATTCTCTTTTTAAGTCCTCTTTTGTCGTGATCAAAACACTAAATATTCCTCAAAGCTAGAAGAGTAAAAATGCTAAAGCTTCAACCTATGTCATGACATGAGAGATATAACATAAGTTTTATTATAAAATTTTTGTGAAATTCCTAGCTCTTTCACTTACAGCTGTACAACTGTACTCATTAAAAATTAGTGTGAGTTGAACACTAAAATAACTCTGAATATCAAACTAACATCTATCTACAACTACCCATTTACATTGTAGTATGTTATGAGCAGCATACAAAGTTTCACATAAAGACTCCCACAAAAATAAAGTCAATAACTGACCTAAAACTACAGGTGAGGTACATATTTCCCCATTTTCACGTGGAGACTCATACTTCAATCACCATAAATCCCAGTGGAAGCATTTGTTAGAACTCTCTCGAGCAAGTTTAAATAGTGTGGGATTAGCACAGCAGGGGGAGGTTGAAAGCACAAATCCCTAACCCGACCTTTGCTCTTATGCTTTCACCTTTCCCAAGTTGTCCAAACAGGATTTCAGTGTCATGTAGGGATTACATAAGAGAATTCTTAAATGCTTTAAACTGATGTTGCAGCTCTTCTGTTATTCATATTCTCATTCATACACCCAACACTGTGTGATGTGGGAATCCTTGTCTGAGAGCAGCAAGAGCACAAGGAGACTCCCTACATGCTGAGAGTTATTCTGGTTTAATGCTTGGCTTTTGTACAAGTTCCTTCACTACAGCTGATAATATTGCCTCTGGTTATCTTAATTTCAGTTTCATACATTTTTTGCCTGGAAATTAAGGAATACTATTGTTACTGCAGGTCTAGTTTTGAATTTTCTCCTTGCAGAACACACTCCTTCTGCACAACTCGGATACTGTGGGAAGCACAGCGGAGGACATGGAGGGCCCCAGCCATAAGCAAGCAAAGCCACAGTCTGAGACGTGTTAGTAAAGCAGGCACTGTGTCTGTGTCATGTCCTGACTGTCCATTACATTGGTATGGCAGAGTTCATTTTCCTTTATGCTCTGCAGAGCCTCCTGGAGAAACCAGAGTCAGAAGCATCAACATTTTTGGCTGTGATGTGGCTTCTTGCTTCCTCATAATATTTTGCAATGCCAGATTTCAGCAGCCCAAGCTCTAGAGTTTCCTGCTTCCCTTGGACAACTCTTCAATTTCTCAGTGCCAAAATCTTTTGCTGTTTTCAGGAATGTTGCTTTTCTTAACACATTCAGTTATACCTCTTTATGCCACTCTATAATTCTTCTGTCTCCTACAAAAACACAAATGGAACTGCAGGAGCTGGAGAACCTGCTGCTCAGAGCGTGTAGAAGTTTACTGACTCTCTTCTGCCACAGATATAATGGTAACATATTTTTATGGCTTCTCAAATTCAGAGTTGGGAACTAGGCTGATCTAATGGTACAGCTCTTTCCAATGCTTTGTTCTCTCCTTTAGTCTGGCCTTTCTCTAGCAGCAAAAACCCTAGATATTTATTTTAGCGCGCCACAAATAAGAGTAATCAATTCTATAGCAAGCTTCTCACTGCTGAAAACGTGAAATAAGGGGATAAACATTAAGCCTGGGAGAAAATTCACAAGCATAAAAATAGTCCATTACTTACAGTACAGCTTATCTTGTAAACAGCCCAAATATTGCACCAATTAGTATTAATCAAATTGCATTGTGAAGAGTATGCACAGCAGTATGAGCAAAAGCTGGGAGAAGAGATTTTGTTAAGCTTAATCCTCAACTGGAAATGCATAGTTTGTGTACAGATTCTTAGTGTGCCAGTGATTTTTAAGTGTATAAATCAGGATTACTCAACCAAAAACTTGAGGTGAGAATAAGCACAGCATGAAACATTTATGAATCGTGTAAATCTCTGAAAAAATATTTTGCCAATTTCCAATGAAAAGTTTAATTTCCTTGTTTAGCATTTGGTTTCATGTGAATGCAATTTTCAGTTATTTGGCTTCTTTATCAGAGTAAGTCTTGTACATTGAAAATCTGAGTAACCCCAATAGATATTCTTAATAATCAGTACACAAACTAAACATTAAAATGCCAATTCTTGGCTCATGCATGGGTAATACATTTAAGCAAGCATAATTATGCCTGTCTGTGAATTTAAATGTATGCCCAAGATAAATGCAAAGTATCTCAGTGTGTAGATAGATAAATGCAAGATATCTTGCAAGTCCTATTGCAAGAAAATAGTTATCTACTATTTTAGCTCTGTGGATATAGTTCAGCAAAATAAATGAGAAATTACATGCTCCCTCCTTATAAGACTGATTATCTCTTTCGGAAATGCCAGAGCAAGGAGAAGGAAAAGCTCATGCGCAGTGATTTATTTTTCCCTTTTCTGACAACTGTAAGTTTAAAAAGGGTAAAAAATGAATTATTAAACTGATGTAATGATAAAAAATCAGCTTCTTCATGCACCCAATGGTAAAAAAATAACCAATCAAAACTATGAGGAACTGTCAAATAAAAAAATCCTCTAGTTTAAAAAAGTTTAGCTTTGATCGCTTAGAGAAAAGGCGAAGAACACTTCAAGTGCCTTTTCTTGGCAGGTGACACACAAGGAAAATCCTTTTAAACAAGCTTCCTTTAAAAACCTGTTACCTTCAAAATGATCTCAAATGTAAACATACTAGTGAAGACATAATCTGCATACCCTAGGATCTGGAAGGTAAACAAAAAGTTACAAACATTATTGCTAAAGCTGCTTTTGAGCTAACAAGGATCAATTAACAATGCATTACCTTTAACAGGATTTCAACAGTAAAGATGGCTGTGAAAGCATAGTCAAAGTAACCAAGTATCTGCAAGGTATAATACGTGCCACAGTAAGAAATCCATCTCTTAATAATTTGTACAACTTAGACCACACACACAACAACACCTGAATTAATCTAAGTAGACAGATGGAGAGTTTCGACAAAGTAGTTTAAAATTCCAGCTATTGCACAACCATTTTTATTTGCTTAAAAATTTAACAGATGCCACTGTGCTCAGGTATTATATTTCACCCCTCAATAATTGACAGGACCCAATAGGCAACAATCTCTTTCCATTTCCTCTACCAGCTTTCACAGGTACTTTTTTCAGCCTTTAGCAGAGATACAGAATCTTAAACAAAGAATAAATACTTATTAATAATGTCTGAGGTTTTTACCAAAGTATTGCATCAAAAAATAAAGTATCAGTGGATGCTTCTAGACTGCAGATCATTCCACATTCGGCTACATTCTATTGTTCCTGTACAGGCTTGTCTAGAGTGTCACAAAGCAAATTAATGAATAAATAATCATTTAAAATCAACACCACAACCCTTTTTCCTTGAAGTGGGAAGATATAGCAGTGATTCATTTATAGGAAATTTAAAAGAACCCACAAGAGCTGCACAGCGATATGAAATTTCTGAGAGGATTGTGGCTGTGGGATTGACCTCAGTGCTGTCGACAGGCACACGAACAGGTATCTCAGTACCACCCAGGGTTGTGGCCACATCACTAACACCTAATTCAGTGAACTGCAGGAGGCTGAGAGTTTAGTCTCAAGGACCCAGCAATCCACCCAGCCAACAGTTGTGCACAGAAACATCTTGCCTGCGGTTCAGCAACTAACCAAGTGGGAAGGAGAAATAAAATAAAGAGACAACACACGAAGAAATTAGTCATACTAGATCAAATAAAAGGAAATAATTTTTCCCCCATATTCCGCTGATTATCACATCCTTCTCTCCCTTGGTGTGGCTGAAAAAATAGGCAAATATTAAAGCCATTCGACAAAGATTAATCAGTAACCAATTCACTCTAGACTTAAAATAAAATATTTAAAGGCATTCCAGTTTGTAAACTTTTGTTCTGTTGTCGACCTGAAGGAAGGAATGTGAACACTCAATGCAGTAAAAAGAAAACTATGTAGGCCTGGGGCACGTGAGAATACTTACAGCAAGAGGGCAATGCCCTCCTGAAATCCCTCACACATTTTGCCTGTGTCCCAAACAGAAATAATCTTTTCAGTTACCACCACTTTCCACTTACATTTTCCTAATGTTCCTCTAGTTACAAATACAATTATCAGCCCTTGAAACCATTTCTGTAATAACAATTTCAGTATTCTCCACCAGCTCTCTTTTTCCTACCCATTAGTGTGATTTATTTATAGGATTACATGGTCCAGCTTTATAGACATGGGAAGCACACTGCTCTGCTGAATAGTGCATGAAGAGTGTCTTTGTGCTTTGGCCTCTTTTTACCTCCGGAGAAAGTTTTAGCTTTTTGGTTTTTACTAAAGTTACTGGAAAAATGTTCAGAGAGGGCCAACAGCCAAAGCAAGACTTTCAGAGGTTGCACCAACACCAGCAAGAACCAGAGAGGTACAACCTCTACAGCCTCAGCAGCCCCACCTTTCCTGCAAGAGTTTCTCTAACTCTGTGACAATCTCTACAGATCCTTTTGTACCTAACATAGGAGAGGCCTGAAAGTTCTGTCAAAGCATCCCAAAGTCCCCATGGACTACTACCAAGTTGCACCATCTCAGCTATTTCTCACCTAATCTAAAGCAAACACAACTCACAATAACGTGAGAGCCTTGCCACACAGCTGATACAAGTGCAACAAGACTAATAAAATGTGTGGTCACAAGAGTCGACTTTGTTTCTCTGTCTAATAATTGTGCATTTGAGTAACAGGTAATCCACTAGACTAAGAACTTAAAATGGGGGATTCAGGAATTTGTTTTGGGAGAACACAGGTGTTTAGTCCCCACATAAACTACAATTTTATTGAGTAATAGAGACATTATTGAAATTATTGTTTTTTAGGCTGAAATGACATTTTTCTCTGAATCAAGGCAAGAGCTGGGCATGCTCTGATCCTCTTATTACATGTGAATTTAGAAAAAAAGTGAGATTTGTTTCATTTCTGATATGGTTCTGATTTGGTTCAATCAGGAACCCAAATATCTTCGAGTCCAACGTGGGGGTAACTCAAACCCCTCAGAGTGGCCACACAAGCCTGAGAGAAGAGGTAACACCCTAATGAATCCCTACACTCACTAACAGAGGGATACTCCAAGTGCCCCAAGACCATATAATAGAGTCCTTGAAGGAGAAGAAAGGACAGGTTAGACTCTATTCACATGATGAACAATGATAATTTTAACTGGAATTTTTAAATTAACATCAAATACTGGGAGTCAGTAAGAGTGATTCAGGAATTGCGCATCAGGTACTCCAGCTGCAAAGTAGGAAACAATATGAAAATTATAGATATTACTTATATTCAGCTTGAGAATATTTCATCCTGATATATTTATAGTCACAGAAAAAGCATTATGTAAATAATAAACACTTCTAATACTGATGGTGTTCCATCAATAAAGTTAATTGTCTTTAAAGATTTATGCTTCTTAGAGCAAAAGGAACATAAATGTATAGCTTGGAAAAGGAAAAGGAATGCTTCTTAACATGAAAATTAAAAACCAGGCACTAGGCCCAAAGGATTGTATCCTCTGAGGGTGTATTTATCTTCAGACATAAAAATGAAGGGCTTACATTATTTCGAAAAGAGTGGCTGCGAATTGGATCTTCTGCTGCTAAGGAAACACTGCTCAGCATGATGAAGACAAGGATGAGATTGGTAAAGATGTGGTGATTGATAAGTCTGTGGCATCCCACTCGAATTCTAAAGAGGAGATACAAAAATACACCATTTTTGCACATGGAATTCAGCAGATGGTTAATATACAACATGTTTTCTGTTCCTCTGCCAACGCTGGTGGAACAGAGCAACAATCAGCAGTTAGAAGCAATGAAAATGCTGAAGCCATCAGTCTGATTCCTAAGAATGTAAATAAATTCAAAATCCAATCCACCCGTAGTGAAGATGCACTTAAAGCAATCTGGGAGGAGTTGGTTTCCATTGGGTTATGAACACCACAGGTTCCAGGGTTTGTACCACTGTGCATACACAGACAATGTCAGCAGGACCAAGGCTAGACAGTAAGTCATTCCAGATCCCCTGTTTGATTTGATTCTTACTAAAGTTGTCAAAATTACTCATCTTGTGAGATGCAGTTTAGGCTGCAGATCTCATTGTGCTACTTAGGACTCAAATCAGAATCTCCATGAAGATTTTCTTATAGAATTACAGGACAAGTGGGTGTTGAAGGCTCCAGAGCTGTCAGGCTTCAGCCACATGACATGAAGTGTAACTGTGCATATGCTAAGAGTCACTGAGCCCAAGGTAATCACAAATACAGAGCAGATCTGGGATTAAACTGACAAAAAGGCAGGATCAGGTTCATAACTGACTAACACTGAAGTTGTCTAAATTCTGCTGAAGATTCAGAAGGTTCTTGGACAAAATCTTTTCTCCTGTTATTAAGTAGATGACTGGAGTGTCGTGTATCTCAGTTAAGCAAATAGGCCATTTTAGACCAAGAATACATAGTGTTAGTTGAAGCTGAAAGCAATTTGAAGTGTTCAACAAACCTAATGATTTTTGCATTCAGCATACGAAAATTGCTAGTTCAAGGAGCTCTTTTTCCAGTTTGCAAGTTCTGAAGAGCTTCAGATAAGCCATGCAATGAATAAGATACACACCCAAAACATTTTATTTTGATCATCTTCTAAACTTATGATGGCCTCCACCACTGAAAGGCAGCATTCTCCCATGCCAAATAAATCTTAAGTAAGGAATTCTACTGACTAGTCAAGCTTGCTGTCTTCACCAGAGTAGAACTCCAAATGCTCTGCAGTTATACTAAGTGGTGAAAGATTCCAATTCCTCCCCAACTGTTCTTGATTTTTTGAAATAATTTGTCTCTATCTTTGATGTTTGTTTGAATCTGGAAATGCTGTTACCCTAAGCAGAATATATACAACCTTTCTCCAACTTTTTTCTTTTTCTGGTTTCTCCTCCACAAAGGTTACTAGGGTTACTAGAAACTCTGTCTCATGCAGAAGATGCTCAGATCTTTTACAGCCAGTGACTAACATGGTATATAGAAAATACACCTTTTAAAGGGTACTTTCCAGGCATGTGAGAACTCAGACTATATGTACAAAATGCTATTATCTTCAACAGTGGGAAGAAAAAGAATCTATTTTTCAAGATCTTCTCATTTACCAAGTCAATCAGAACATTTTAGGAGGAAAGCCAATCTCTTTTCTGTTGAAGATACTAGATTTCTACTCCTGATCTCCCTGGAAGAAGGTCTGTTACTTCACTGCTAAGTCTTGATGTCTAAACCAGTATGTTTCAAAATTGTATTTACGGATTGGTGCTGCTGAAAATGAAGAAGGCACTCCCTTCAGGTATCGGTGTTATCTTCTCCTTCATGTTGAGTTCTGATATCCTACGGGGACGTGGGCCTGCTGGTACCTCTGGTTCATCCTCCTCATCTTCTTCATCTTCACCTACTATAAATTAAACATTCTTTTTACTGTAAACGAAAAAATATTGAGGTTTTGTTCATAACATTACAAAAGCATAGCTTGTGTTAGAATTCACATGGCTTATTTTCCGGTATCATTCATAGCATAACTCTAGGAATCTATAAATCAGTATGTGAACATCCAAATAGTTGTCATGATGCCTTAGGTTTTAGCTTTTATATTTTTCAAATTCTGTATTCCCAGTGTGTAACTCTGCAGTGTCCTGGAGCCTGTGAGCTGCTGCTCTCTCATGCTGAGACAGACAGAACAAAGCCTCTCCAGGCTGCTCTCCAAGGACACCCAGCCCGGCCTAGGCCCAAAATGTGTAACCCAGCATCTTGAGAAGAGGGGCAAGCTGAGGGGAAATTCCATCATTAGCTAAAGCTTAATTGGTGAAATTGTGCTGATATGCAAATGGACCAAAGCTATAAAAGTGTGAAGAACTCGTGACTCGGGGTCCATCTTGGGTGCAGCCTTTGGCCTGCCCAGGGTGTGCCTCTGAAGGCCTTTCAAATAAATATCCACCTTTATTCCCTTACTCCTGTCTAGTCTCTGTTTCTAGGTAACCTCTTAAGGCATCAGTCAGAAGCTCAACAATACAGGTTGTTGTGGATATTTGGGTGTGTGCATGAGTGCCCTGAGTGCATTAAGAGGTTTTGCTGGTCCTGAGCAGCCGCACCTGAGGACTCCCCACGCTCCCTGAGGAGCTCTGGAGCCCCAGCTCAGCCCAGCCCCTGACAGTCCATCCACGTCTGAGCTGAGTGCTGAGCTCTGGGTGAGCTCTGTGTGCTCAAAATTTAGGGCAGATTTCTGTGACATGCATCCAGGCAAACCAGCAGAACTGATTTTTAGATAAGTATGTTCACTGGGCCAAGAAAAAATTGACCAAACATCATCAGCCCTGGAATGTCCTTTTTTGCCAAATGTTTCAGAGAAGTTTAGAATTTGCTCTCCCACCCAGACAGTGTTACCACAAGAGTGCTGAGGCTCACAGTATTAACTCTCAAATGCTGCTTGTACTGTCTAGGAAGCTGCAGGAAAAGATAATACCTAGCAGCTTCCAGGCCCATTTATCCACTGATAACAGCACAACTTCACTGACTTCAAAGGAATGGATTCCATGTTCAGCAAGAGAAGACTAGGATATTTTAGCAAACAAACTTAAATGTGTTTCTAGCTAGCATTCACATACCTGGTACATCACAGGGGGGATATGGATCTTTATCTTCCTCCTCTCCTTCTCCATATTCACCAATTGTCACCTACAGCAGTGAAAGGGATGCACAGGAAGAAAAATAAATTTTAATATAGAGTACAAAGCCCACAGAAAGCAAACCAAATCAGACCCTGAAGTCAGAGAAGTGAGTTTTCTGAAGCAGAGTAACTCTGAGAACAGAGGAGAGCTGACAGTTTATTACTTATTTTTCAAAGATGACTTTTCTATAGTACCCACTTTTTTCTGTCTGTGTAAATCACAATGAGAATATAACCAAAACGATTTGTTAGAAGCTACCAAGAATATTGGAACATCCTACTAATAGTTTATCATTCACTAATCTCATTGGATTTATCAAGCAAAATAGCTACAGGAATCCTGATTTTAAAAATCACATTTTCCTAATATTAACTATTTAGTTCTCTAAGAACTTCCCCTCTCAGGATATCCTGGAACCAAAAGGATTTTTCTGGATTAAGAGATGCTGTGAGGATGCAAAGCATCAGAACTAAGTTTCCTTTGCCTGGGAAAAAATGTAGGAATGATGGGCTCATAAAAGAAATTGTACAATGCGCGGTAGTCTTGAAAAATACTCCCGAGCAAAATTAGTAAAATTGCTTCTTAGAAAAGAGAAAATTTTTAGGATAAACACCTTACTATCCTTGGGCTTCTTTTGGTCACCTTCTGGCTTCTCACTTTTTTTATTTTCCAGACTCTCTTTTCTACAAAACAATACAATAACAATTACAAAGCAAGTCATGTAAAGACAGACAACTTTAAGTGAACTATATCAATTCTATGAAAAGTTGAAAACCTTATAACAAAATATTTAAAATACTTTGTACCGCTGCAGGTGTCAGAACAATAAAATCTACTGCATTTGAATGCAATGATCCATTTAAAAGATTATGATTTTGAATATAATTCCAGAGGCTAATCCCTAAAACATTCAATGCATGATCATTACTCCTTTCTAGAGGGATAAACTGTGCCCTTGGACTCATACAAACAACTTTCATTGACTTCAACAGGCTTGCACTGATTTCAAAAGAAGGTTTTCTACTTGTCTATATAAGGCTTAGAGAACTGATTCCACAGGGGGCTGTGCACTGGCAACAACAGATAAATTCTTGTGCTAATTGCACAATAAATCCTACTGTTGCAATGTTTAAATATCACTTGGTTTATCATTATATTCTTAATTCACCCCAATGACTACCTAAATTTTATCTAAAATCATACTGTTTGTCTATTATTTTAGTGCCTAGAAAAATCCTCTTTTTTTTTTTCTGAGTCCAGCACATTTTGAAGATGGTAAAGACATCCATATAAAAAAATAAATCCTTATGGAAGAATTCAGTACCCTCCTCCTTCCCTTTCCTGCTTGTTCAACATGCCCATCTATTTTACCTCGCATTCTTTTTCCTTTCCTTTTCTTCAGCTTCTTCTTTCTGAGCTGTATTTAGACTTTCAGCATCTGCCAAGTTATCCACAGCAATGGCCAAGAAGACATTTAGCAAGATATCTATTTCAAATCATTTTAAGGACATTATGCCTTACCATACTTGTGTGGTTTATTATCAGCATAAACACTGACAATGTGAGAGATATAAAACACATGTTCCCAACCTACAGCGTGGAGGTTTGTGATGCTGGAGTGTAGTGCAAATAACACCCATTTAATGGACTAGACTGATACTGGCTGTAAAGTGAGCAGGGATCCATTAGGGTCACGGGTTTTAAAATAGCAGAATGCTCGAGGTATTTTTTTAAATAAATGAATTTCAACTTCATGCTAGCCTGAGCAAGTTCAAATATGAAATTGTCTACTATACGTGGAGACTGTTCAGACATTTTGAAAAATTCATTTTTATAATGCACTGTCTTCCACGTCTACTACAATCTGTATCAAATTCAGTTCTTCAGTCCATATCAGTTAATCACAAATACTGATACAAATACCATAGAGTACAGAAAATACAACGTTTTTGCCCTTTTGTCACCTTCTGACCTTTTAAGAACTTCCGAGAATGGCAGCAGTTTGTTTCTGCGTGGGGCCGAGGAAGTATTTGCAGATCACTGAAGGCAGGGAAGGGGAATGTTCCAGCAGAGTTTATCCCAGCTGTGTCAGTCCCTGCCCTGGTCCCTGCTGTGCAGAGGATCCCTGGCTGCATTCTCAGCCCGGGGCTGCACCGAGCATCGGGGGGAATGGGGCATCCCTGCCCCACGGACCAGGCTCCAGCCCTGCACTGCCAGAGGTGACAAACAGCAGGCAGAGCAAGGCCGTGCTCCCACTGAAGGAAGAAAGAAAACATTCTCTGGTTTCTGCCACGGCGGTGGCTGGAGACAGCCTGGAGATCACCGACTTTCACTCCTCAGGGAATGGAGCGCAGGGAAAAGTCTATTTAAAGGACTCAGCACATGCAGAGAGCACTTGCCCATGGCCATTTACCCCCTCCCAGAGAGATTTTGTTTATGTCCCTGGCACACAGCCCCACTCAGGGATGTTTCCAGCGAGAGTAAAGGATACAGTTACCGCAGATGAAGAGGATAATGAAATATATACAGACGATCATGCCTGAGGATGATGGACCACCATATGCCATGATGCCATCATACATGACAGCATTCCAGTCTTCACCTGTCAGGATCTAAGAAGCAGATATTAGGAGATTAGTAGCAACTCAGCATCAAAAGTGAACAGAGAAACACATTTCCTCTGACCACACAATACAGCTAACCTTCTGTATGTATAAAGCAATACCATATTCTTTTCATGCATTGTTTTAAAATTCCCATTTCAATAAACACCTCCAGAAAGCTTGGGGTTAACTCTAATGGCTTTTATTTTGTGCTATGCATTTACATTGCTGAACTTCAAAGGCAAAAATGATAAAACTTATATTTTATTGAAATTTTATTCATCTCAGCATGCCAAAGTTAAGAGCCCTGGTTTCAGTAATGCCACATTATGTAGCAATGCCAACAAATGTCCATCATTTAAAAATCAAGTTAGTATATGTTTTAAGGTTCCTTTTTTCTTCTTTTTTTAAATACTGGCCACAAATCTGTACTATGATAAAAATTCTGAGTATTGCAATGCAGGCTTTAGGGGCACTTTACATATTTCTAAGTAACTCCTTAAAAGTTATCAATTCTATCCTGAGAAAACATGTAATACTGACTCTCCTTCCAAGCAATTAAATGGTTGTTAAAGCAAAATAAATGCATGCCATTTTCTGAAATTCATTTTTGGAGAGCTAAACTTATCCAGCTGATTTTCCTTGTTGGTGAGCACCCAAGAGGTTGGTTGCTCCTGAGTGTCTTCTAAAACTGACGGAAGCCCCATTCTTTTGAAAATGAGACAGCACAAAATCTGAATAAAATCTAACTCAGCTGAATTGGAAAGCAGAGCCTTAATTTTTTATAGGGGCAATGTCAGGTCAAATGTGAACACTTCCCTCCCTCTCATTGGTATTTCTTTATCTTAAAATTAAATGGAAAGTTTTTCTGCTTGCTCTGGGCAGCCGCCAGATGAGACTTCCACCAAAGAGACAGGAAATTGACACCAAGGTGGATCCTGCAGCTTTTAACTCTCATCTACAATGGCTGAAACCAAATATTGTGGTAATGTACAAAGCCAAGTGTAAAAATGGCGAGAGAGATGAAACCAAATAGCCTAATTCCAGTATCCAAATTGGGAAAAATAAATTTTAAAAAAGCATCACAAATAAGTGAAAACTAAACTCTAATTATGGCCGTACCATTTCACAAGTAACAGCCAAGTTTGCCTCAATATTTTAAGAAAACCTGGTCTCTAAAGAAATCAATGCTTATTTTTGTCTTATTCATATGTAAATATGCACTCTTTAAAGGCTTATTATTTTTTCTTGCTTGAGAGCTGCTGAACTTTTACACAGCTAATGAAGTTAAAGAAAAGAATTTGATCAAAATAAAAATAACACTCCACCTCTTTTTCTACCCATGTGTTTGATGGACAAAGGAGATTTAACTCTGTGAAGTAACATGACAGCTATGTTGCATAGATAGATCAAATAAGATATGGAACAAATGGTACAAATGGTGCAAAGTTACCAGAGTACTGAATTTAATGAGCAGAATGCTACTTAAAGTAAACTGAATAAATAGTATTCATGGTTTCATTTTTAGGCAACATGATCACTTAAACAGTTTTGTTGATCAAAGGTAAAATGTCTCATACACGATGAAAGAAAGTTACCTGGAATACAGTTAAAAGGGCTTGTGGAAAATTATCGAAGGTGCTCCGTTTTGTTTGAGTTTCATCAAAATTAAATTTGCCTCCAAACAGCTGCATTCCAAGCAACGAGAAGATTATGATGAAGAGGAAAAGCAGAAGCAACAGTGAAGCAATGGACTTCATTGAGTTTAACAAGGATGCTACCAAGTTGCTCAGGGATGCCCAGTGCCTATAAATTAAAATGCGTGTGTTAACACACACCAAAAAAATCCCAAACAAAACAGTAAAAGAGCAGTGCATGATGAAGTATTACAAAACAATTGCTGATCACTCTTCAGCTATCCTTAAAATTAGCAGTATTAGATAATCTTACCTTGTTACTTTAAAAATACGCAGGAGACGAACACAGCGAAACACTGAAATTCCAAGGGGTGACATAATTTCCAACTCCACCAAAATGGTTTCAACAATGCCACCACAAACAACGAAGCAATCAAAGCGGTTAAAGAGAGAAACAAAATAAGCCTGTAGGCCCAAGCTGTACATCTTTACTAACATTTCACAGGTGAATAAAGCCAGAAGAACTTTATTTGCGATATCTGGAACAAAATATTAAAGAAAAAAGATTCTGAATTGCCTCATAGATTCCATTTTTATTTTAACATATTAGTACTATACTTTCTATATGAGTTTGCAGCTTTTTGCTTAAAAAGGAAGTTGGACTATAGTTGATGCTTAAGTGGCAAAAGTTACACAAGGATGTAAAGCTTCCTGCCAGCTATAAACTATTCATCCTTCCAATCTGTTGTGCAGTTCACGGTTCCTCAGCTCACAGCTTGAGTCCACACTGTAACTCAAGCAACCAGCCCACAGCAAGTTCTGCTGTGCCAGTTCCTACTTCCTCCTCATCTTTCAAGCACGGTTTCATGATAAAAGTACAGGTATTTACAATTTAGCATTGTCAGGTCTGTGTTACTAAGCTGCGTTACAGCTGTGGAAATCAAAGACCACATTCAGTAATTTCTTGTATCTCCCTTTGGCTGGGCTGAATTTCCTTCAGACAGCAAACAACAAAATGGCAAAGTACAGAAGTAGCCACTGATAGAACGCAACTATCCATAGTCAAGACCAGGACAAATAATTTTTGACTGTACCTTGGATCTGGGTCAGCCAGTCAGGTTGATTGTAATGCTCTGATGAGATAGTTAACGTGTTCAAAAAGACCAAGACAATAACAAGCCAATAAAATGTGACAGATTTTACTGCAGCCCTACATTTTCTTCTGTTAAATCGGTTCCAGCGACGCCAGCGTCGACTGAAAGTTCAAATAAAAATAAATTTATTATTATATGGAAAACACGTATGAACTTAAGGAGAGTTTCTTCTGTGTAGAAGACAGTGCAAGTGTCTATGTGTGAGCAGGTGTTTTTTCATAAATCTGTGTATAATACTTCAATAGCTTTTTAAATCATTACCAGTTGCAGATTAGGGACTGCTAACGTGTCATTTCTTTTTTTATTTTTCCTTATAGATTTCTAAATGTAAACCACAACATTTGGAGACTCCAATTGCCTGTGACATAATTAGATTAAGCTGCATTTAACATTTCATTGAGTAACAAAATATATCTATCTTTCCAAGGCCCCATACACTTAATAGCAATAAAGAAAAGTCAATGAATCAACTCAGAATTCAAATTAAATTCACTCTGAAAATGTAGGCTTTGAGTTAAACCCCAAAGAGAATTCTGACAGGATTAAACAGAATAGGAATGTTGAGGTCACCTTTTAGAAATCTACCCTATAACACCAGAAATCTGCCTCAGTAACTCCTAGAGATTTCTACTGATGTGCCCTGAAATTGTGTCAGTGGGCAAATGCCTGTGAAATAAATAAGAGTGACAGGTCAAGGCTCTACCTAGATATGGGTTGGATTCTCAAGTGAGGATATATCTTTGGACTCATAAAACTAGATTTCTCTGCTTCACTTCTGGGAACTGTGTTCAAGCATTAACTGAGTTTTCCTTATGCACCTTAAATTTGTGCTTGTAGTAATGGAAATTAATACTGGTTTCAGATACCAGTACAAAGACATTTCAAGACTTTGCAGTATTCTAACCATATAAAGGAAAAATATCCTGTCCTGAGCTAAATCAACGTGGTATTCAAGAACATTCTTATCTTGCCAATCCCCTGCTATAAGGGCTGTGTCCATCCCAGCAGGATGGCTCACTCCCTGGGTAGGTTAAACTGACATTTTTTTACACTTACAGAACATCCTATCATTGAAGTCCATGAGACAAGAATAATAATGTTGGGGTATCTCTATTTGTAAGACTCACAAGCAGGCTCAGACTGTACAACTCCAGGCTTTCTGAAGCCAATGGGGCTATTTTTTTGTTTCCCCCAAAAAGATGTGTAGAACCAGTGACAATAAAGTATAGCTACCTGGTACATATATGAATGTGCATGAGTAATACAGGCATATGTAAACAGACCTCAGAAATAAAACAAAAATTCAAAAAGGAGAATAGCAGTAAATTTCTCCACTAGATTGATAAAAGTAAAGGCATGCTCCCAAAGATTAACTTCTATTTTGACTTGTAGTGCAGCAGGTAGGCGAGCTTGCAATGAAAAGCACTTTCTATTTTGATCCAAAGGCATTTTGACATTATGGTCAAAACAATATCCTTGATAAGTTATGGCCTGACTTACTTTGTGCTCAAACACAGAGTACTGACATTGCAGAGCAACATTCCAGAAGCTGGAGCGAGGATCAGCCCAGAAGAGTGAGAATTGGACCAAGATTTTGCATTTACCTTAGAATGTGATTATAAGGGGAAAATACTGACCTGAACTTGGATTTTGAAATGGTTTGACTAGAAGAAAAGAAAAATACATTTTTAAGAATGGGGAAAAAGTAATTAACAAATTCATTTTCTTTAGAATTTACCATTGGCCTTACATACACATAAAACAAACTTTTAACAAAAGGCATCATGAGCGCTGAAATTCTTTTGTCTGTTATTTATTTTCTGAAATACCATTTCTAAAACCTTACAAATTTTCCTAGTGAAAGAAAGGAAATCTCCTTTAAAACTCACTAAATAAACCTTGAATAAACCTGCAGAAGCTGCCTGGAAGTCACGAAAATCTGAGCAAATACTTAGTGAACACCCTGGGTTATACAAATACTCCCATATATTGTTATTGTATAAAAAATACATATTCTCCAGCTCATGCATAACTTTACACAAAATATTTGTTTTTACATGTCATTAGAACTTCCATTTTTTTCTTACGATTTTGGACAAAAATGATATTTTATAAAAGCTTTTAGGAAAACACAACTCTACAGCAAGTTGAGTTGAATTGTTTTGTATCTTTTTAATCTGAGAATTAAAGCTTTAACACTCTAATAATCGGTCTAATAGCCAACCCCTGTAAGTGTCATACAAAGCTCAGCTATTTCAAAGCATTTTGGCTGAATAAACAGTGGGAAAAGAAGGATAAATCCTCTAGCTGAGATGATGAGGTGGGTGCTTGACAAGGTGCACTCACCACAAACTCCCGCAGCACGCCGGGCTCTCCCCTTCCCCGCTGACGTTCTCCGTGTTCACCGACTCGGTCTCGCTCGTGGGCATGCTCGCTGTGGGGACACAAAACTGCCTCAGACCCAGCACCAAGGGATCTCCCGGCCTGTGGCAAGAGTGCCTCCAGGTCTGCTGAGAGCTTGGAAGATCTGAGGAGTTGTGGATGAAGTCAGGCACTTCATCAGTCCTCCTCTCCCGCCAAAAGGAAGCACACAGAATTCCAGAGAGAATGGTGGCTTTGTTTTGTTTGTTTCTTTTCAAGGATTCAAGGTAATTGCCTACAATTCACTACAGAATACAAAGTAGAGGAGGTTTGTACAAAGAGTATGCTACCCCAGTAAAGAAATTAACCTGAGATAGATTCTGAGGCTTTTCACTTTGAGAAGTGTTCTATTAACACCTTGGAGGTGCTTTTCAATTGAAGTGCTGTTAACAAGCTCGCTGTTTCCAAGAAATATCATCAAACTTCTCCTGAAAGTAGGAACTATCACACCCTGGTCACACTGACCACTCTTTGCTTTTACTGACATTATGAATTACCAAGGCAAGATGCCAGAAAGTAAACGTGCCTGCAAATACTGTGTGAGCAGCAGGCAGGAGCACTGGGAATGGGAGAATGGTACTTCAAAGCACGATGGGAATTACTGCTAATAAAAAGGGGACAATTATATTTGCCACACAGTGAATTACTAAACATACATACAGTGGATCATTACTGAGTAGTTAGCAATTGCAGCTAATGGTTTTTAGACAAAACTCATTTTCAGCTGGGTCATCACCACTTGTCTTCAAATCAACTGAAACATAGAGGGAGGACACTTTATGTCAAAAAGTGCTAGGAAATGATGAACAGCTAAAGTCCACAGTACTTCCTAGGGGAGAGCACTGCTTCCATGTCTGCAAAGCAAGCATAAAAGGAAAACCTCAGGAAGAAGAAAATGGGAAATTAATGTTGCTGGTCTATAGTGTAGGAATACCATATAAAGTAGGAAACACAAGAGAGGTGGAAGATGCACTGAAATTAATGTAAAACAGCAAGAAGAAAAGAAAAACAGAGCATTCTAAAGGTATTGTGGTGTGTACCTTCACTACTATCAGTGTTCTGATGGTGTGCTTGTTTGGTTTGTTTGGTTTGGTTTGTTGGGAAGGGTTTGTCAATGTCTGTGCACTGAGAGTACTGAGGGCAGAAGGGCCACACTGCCAACTTCTGATAGGGAAACCTCACTACTTCGGTAGCCTAAAGGATGGTATAAATGAGATTTAAGAATCGGGGCCTGAATTTTCTGATTTGTCTACAAATCAGGTACAAAGTGAGAACATTTAGAAACAGTCTCTCTGCACAGCCTCTACAGTGCCTCAACACCGACAAGAAGACACAGGGGAGTGGGAAGTGCTGGTTTGGTTTCTGTGCCCATCAATCCCATCCAAGCTGGAGACTGACAGGTCTTTGCAGGCCAGGTGCTCAGCTACTGTTTGCAGCAGCTGAGAATCTGTCCCCATAAGCAAGTCACCGTTATATGAAATGTTAAACAGAGTGGCATAACAAAGAAAGATCCAAAATGTCCATGCAGGTGTTTGAATAAACAAAGCACTTCAGGCAGTAAGCACAGCAAAACCTTCTTTCACAAGGTTCTTCTGTTCTGAAGATTCTTTTGAAATATTACTGTAACTGCTTTATGTATTAAAAGTCTCTGGTTAGCACCTGCAAGTACCTCAATTCTAATATCATGTTTCCCTATATAAATCAGTTTTAAAATAATGAATTTTGCTAGTCCTGTAAGAACTTCACAGCTTACAGTCAGAGTTCAAAAGGAATTTCATTCAAAAGTAACAAAAAAGATCTTTGATGTTCAAATTCAACTATTAAAATTTAAAAGGGTTAAAGGAAAAAAAAAACAGCAAAAATTTTTTTTCAAACATAGTCTCAGGGTTTCAGAACTAAGAATTTTTATTTTAAAATGCCAGAGTCTTTTGCAATAAATACAAGGAGTTTGCCCATGTGGTAAACTGGTTGCCTTGTGCCAGGTGACTTGAATGCTGTTAGAAAACACAGCATTATAGTCACCTAAGGATGAACATTTCAGCACTTGCAATGGGCAACTGCAAAATATGAGTGCAGAAGTCTTGTTTCACACACTATTAAGAGCTGCCAGGAAAACACAGCTAGGCCTACTTCCACAATTATTGCATATGTGGAGTGTGTCTCACACTTTTATTTCAAATTTATCAACCCTTCCTTCCCCTGAAAAAAACCAGTGCCTAGAATCCAGTTCTTCATAAAGAGTCACTCAGTGTCAAAAAAACTACATTTAGTGTAGGTAATGCAAATGCATGTAAATGTAATTTTAGCTCAAGTCTATCCAGACTTGATGTGTTAGCCCACAGTAAGAAATACCAGCCCCTTTTGAACAGGACTGTGTGAAGAAAAAGCACAAAGAAAAATATCTTTGTCCCCATTGAAGTGAATGTCAGTTCTGCTAATTACTGAATCCCTCAGAATGTTACTGTGTTTCAGACACCACAGGGCTGTTGCTCCATCTCTATTAGTGACTTGCAGGTGCTCTATTACAAACAGAAGAGGGAAAAAAAAAGAACCAATTCACGTTAAAAACTCAGCTGTCATTATCCTGTAATTTATATGTCAAAATTAAAACTTGACAGAAGTACTGAGAAAGGCACCGTGTGGAAGTCCAGCTCCAGCAATGCCAGCAAGTCATCAGGTCTTTAGCCAGAAGAAAACAGCAGCACTGCATGTCCACATCCACTCTGCTAATGCAAGCAACCTGCCAGGCCTCAAAAAGACTCAGTTCCATGGCCACAGCTCCAGAAGGGCAGGGGGTGTCCGTGAGCCAAACACAGCACACAATGAACTTTTGAGAGACTGATCCCAGCACAGTCAGAGCTGAGATCTGTAAAGTGGCACCCCAGTATTCAAAGGAAGGTACCAAATTTTCTCTTTTCTTGATTCACCTTTTGCCCTTATTTTACTGGCATTCTTCTGGAAAGATTATCTAGATTTCTAGATCTAATAATCTCTTCGATGAAGGTAACTGGTTTCAAACAAAAGAATGCTTGCATTAGACAATATAAGCAACCCATACAGCATGCAGCTTAATACTTTCCTGGGTGTATGGAAAACAGGTCAAATACATCAACTACTACATTTTGCTTCTGTGGATAAGAATATAACACGAGAAAAACAATCCATGGTATTCACTAGGTACTCTATGGAGTTTTCAGACTTTGGAGCAGGGATTTCAAATACTACTCCAGGATGTAACATAACTAATGTACAGTGAAGGGCAAGCCACTGTCTATCAGCAGTGATGTGACCTCACCAGCTGGAGCTAGAAGAAGTAAATTCCTTAATCCTGAAGTACAGCAACTCAGTGTCACTGTAGAATCCAGAAGCAGGCTAAATTACAACCTGAATTATTGAATTGTGGTGTCAAGTATTATTGTTAGAAATGTCTTTCTCTAGAATGTATATGATTAAAATTTTAACCCGTTTCAACTTCAACTGTGCATTTTTGATCCATAGGCTGATGTCATTTTCACACTGGTGCATGTTGGGCAGCCTTCTGGTTCCATGTGCTGAAGGAAAAGTGGAGCAGAAGTGGAGTGATCTGCACAGCTCATCAGTATTGGATAGTACAGAGAATCTTGGCATTATTTTAAATTGGCAAAATTTTAGATCAGTTGTTCAAAAAATGTCATCTTTTGTTTTTTAATAACAGCCAACCAATTCCTCAAACTCCAAAATTTTCCTAATTGATTCTCAAATTAGTACAGGAATTTTCTGAATCCTTTATACCCAATCCTTGAGGTAGTCAAACAGGAAAACAGAGTGAAAAAAAAAAATCCCCAAAGTGGCAACATTATCATTGCAAATTCATCTCAAATTTTGCTAAGCCTGCTGTATGCCCAGAAAAACACTTCAGAAAGAAGTGGCACTATCTCTTCTGACTGTGAAGCTCCTCGGGGTAAATTCAGTTAAAGGAGAGTCTGCTTGGAAGATGTTCTACATGATAGTGTGGCAAGATATCTTTTTCCATAGTGCAGATTTAATGTTGCTGTAGATCATTCTTATGGGCTCTCTCTTTTTATAGGCAGCCCATGGAAAAGCAATATAAGGTTGGCTGCATAGCAGTGGAAGGAGAGCAAAATAATCGAGTTTTGTTACTGTAGCATCACTGAACCAACCATTTGTAGCCTGAAGGATGACACTGTGAACCTTGGGAATATTGCATATTCTACAGACATGTTGCTTTTAATGGAAAGGTAGAGGTAATACAAAGAAAAATATTTAGGGTGCTATTTCTAATCCAAAGACAGTCTAAGCTTGAACTCCTCTGATCACCATAATCATCTCATGAACTCAGGAAGAAATAAACTTAGGCCATTAACTGTACTACTCACAAAAGGTGCACCTGCCCTACAAGGCAGAAGAATCCAAGTCAGTGTCCATGAGTTTGGGATGCCTTTGACTTGCAAGGTCAGGCACAAGTAGTGAGAGAGCCACTGCCAGCAGGTGACAGCAGGTTTTCAGCCAGTGCCAGGCTGCTCCCTGACAGACATCAGAACCTGAACCTGCTCATTTAAGGACTGTGTTGAAATATAGCCCCAAGTAAAATTGCAGTTGTTTTCTCACAATTTTTATAGAAAAGCTATTTCAGCACATAGAGCTGTGTGAGCTATCAGACAATATATGGAACTGTTGCACAAATAATTCCAAGCAGACTCAGTGTTTGTGCAAAATGAGTCCATCAGGTGCTAGCAATTTCTGACTTAGAATTCTGCACTCTCTAAAGTAGCTGGATAAGAGTTTTCCACCTAACCATCACCTCACAATAGTGATTGTTAGGACAGCAAGGAAGCCAGTTGGTCAAATAACTTAGTTGCAGGTAGGATTAAAACTAGATCTCCTAGCTACTGCAATTGTGCTCATGTCAAAACAGGACATTTGCCACTATTAAAACAGGCAGATTTGAAAATAACTATCGTCCTCTAAACCTCCTGTCCATCTCCAATGTGGGTGGGGAAAACTGAATAAAACAAATTACAGAAAAAAAACTATCAATAACAAGAGGAGATACAGTAAAAGCTTGTTGTGTTTTGTTAGATTCTACATCATAAGTATCAAAAATAAATAGTAAATGTTATCATCATGCTGTTCTAAGCTTACACTATGATGCATTATAAAACTTGTAAAATACCTTTATTAATTTCTTTACAGCTAAATTCAAAATACATTTTTGATCTGGTTTACCTGAGAAAGAAAACCTATTCCCCAACAAGAACAGCCACAGACAAAGACACTTCAGTGGAAATCTGAGTGGTTTAAACACTCTGCTTTAGGGAGGTAGAGCAGCACCTCTATTTCAAACATGCACTTCAACCAGCAGGAAGATCTGCATGCACGAGGGGTTCCATGCCACAGAGGTTTATGCCTTGGTTACAGAAATGCAAACAATCTGTGCTCCCGAAAGCTACCACATCCAATGCAGTATTGGCACAAAAGAAAGTTCAACTGCAAATCCGAACACGTTTTACCATGTTTATTGGAAGAACGGCCAAAGCAGCTAAGTCTGCTTTTCTTCTTGTCTTCCATTAAGTCAGCCAGTGTAAGCCCTGGGGAAGCACATGTAATCCCAGCAGTGACGCGGGAGGTGGCAGCAGTCGCAACGCAAAAAACAAAAACGTGTCCGTACACACAACACAGGCAAGGTTAGGCAACACAAACTGAGATCACCGGCAGCACGACCGATCACAGCTAAACCCCTCACCTCTCACGGATCCTCACATTTTGAGCTAAATTCGCAGCGCTTTGAAGGCAATGGAAGTTTTTTCATTGACTTCAGGATAATCGGCTATTAATTCATAATAAAGACTTTCAACTTTCACTAAAGGCCTATCTATAATTCTAGTTATTAAAAGCTATTCTGTTATTCAACAGCATTGAATACCTGCCCATTATCAGCAACGGAGACGTACAAATACATAGGGTTCATAAATAAATGACTTATGACTTCTCAGGTTAGAAATTTTAAAATGTTGGGGGGTGGGGGGAGCATTGCAGGAACCTCAACTACAATTTCAAAGGATTATGTGAGAAACTATTAATCACTGACTTAACCATCTTTGAAATCTCTGCCTTTGCCTGCCACAGAGATCTTCTGTATCCTAAACCCAGAGCTCTTCTACATCATTGGAGAGCACCACGGTGATCTTCCATCACCATAAATCAGCAGTAATCTTGATCACCCAGAGGTTCAGATATCCAAAGCAGGGACATAGCTGCCTAGAAGCCTGAAAATTATTATTCTGACTTTCTTGGGACTCAGTTCTACCTCATGCTTCCAAGATGGCTCAAGAAAAACATCACCAGTATATTTCAACTAAATTTATTTCCTAATAATATCTTGAATGCAACTCGGCAACCCTTCCTTCTTTACAGGCTGTTGCAACTGATAGTAAAAATGGAATACCAAGCCACATATTTAAGGACATGTGCATAAACCCAGGAGTGCTAGGAGATTGCCTATTCACTGGAAATTTCCACTCAAAACTTATATGTCTGCCTGAAATTAAATTCTTGGCATTTCTCTTTAAGCTCTTTTAATTACTTTCCTTTTATTTTCACTCCGCAAGTCTTCTACAACCTTTAACTTAGCTTAAAATTATGCCTAAGTTAACCGTTTAGACCTAAAAGCTCTTTCAAACTCAACAACTATGCAAAGTATTTTTCATCTGTATGACCTCAAAGCTGTTTAAGGAATGCCAGAGCAAATGGGGATTTTTGCAGCCCATTAATAAACATCCAATTTGAACAGGACAAAAAGGGTTCCTGGGATTTCACCTGTAAACTAAGACCATTGGCACCACAGCTGACAACACAGTCACCCAACACTCTGTAAATTCAGCATCACCTACAATTCTGCATAGCAGCCTTGTACAAAGTGTATTTACTCCATAAAATGTGCCATCTTTTACATCTCAGGCTTAGGATTTTATACTGGTACTCAAGCCCACAGTTTATGTATTCTTTCCACACATTAGTAGCAATAACTAAGTATAGTGAACTCTGGCTTTTTTGCTGTGTTCTATATAAAAATTTTATTTGTGTAACACATCTTCCTATAGACATAAATTATTCCTTTCCAGTAATGCTGGAATCAACACTAATCCACAGGTTGCCTTCCAGCCTCTCATAAAATCACTGTTCTTCCAGTCAGTAGCGCAGCTCCATACTCCCATACTCTGCTTTTATTGTGAACTAAAGGACTAATAAAATTCTGAAACTCAAAGATTTTGAAAAACTGCTACTATCTCTGCAATACAGAGATAAGTTTAAAAACAGATACCTCAATATCAAACCACATGATTTTTGTTACTTTCTGCACCTGAAAAGTACTATGACTTAAAAGAACAGTTCACAATAAATTAGCAACACTAGAAGAAAAGCAATGGTAATAATGTATTATTTCAACACAGAAAATCATATTCTGATTTATCTTTGACAAACCATTTGTCCTTATAAATACTCTATGGGATCTAAATGAACAAATATCATGACTTTACAGAGTATAACATTAATAACAAGGTGCTATGTAGCAGTAGAATATATACTGAAATTTGGACTTTAATCTTAGACTTAGTATTAAATCAGTAACCACATCCTGAATCTGTGTTCTCATTTATGTACAGCTCTAAAACTTCTCATGAAAATTTCAGCTACTACTATGCAAACATGACAAAGAGGCTAAAATAACATCTGCTAAGTTATGGCATTAAAATACTGCTGTTACTAGAATTTTCTGATATATAGAAAACAATTATAACTTTTACAGTTGTTATAGTATCATGAAATTACCTTGTTCTTTTACCTTAGGACTCAGGTTAGAAGCACAAGAGAGTCACTACAGCATAAATTACCTGTCCATAACAGCCTACTGTCAAATAAATACACCATAAATGATATTTCTTACTGTCAAGTGAAAATCCCACAAGATTTCATTTATTGCACACCCAGATAAGACAAGCAGTAAAAAATACATTATATTGCTTTCCAAATATCAAAAAGAAAGGCCCAGAATGTCATTTCCCTACTTCAAAAACAACAAAAAAATCCTCAGTATTAGCACAAGGTTATTTCTTGACTGTAGCTATGGCCATGTTTTTAAGCTCTTTATAGCATTATTATTTCCCTTGTATGCACCTAACAGGAAAACACATTCTAAGGATTTATGATGACAGTGGCACGTGGCTTCTCTGCACTAACTTTCTCCAGAACACAAATTAAGCAAAGTTTCTAGGTCTCAGTAGTGACTGAATGCAGACAGTGATTTATGCATGGACACCCCAAGCAGAACTTTGGTGTAAGATTCCAAATTATCTTCCGTGACTCAGCATCGCCACATCACCAGACAACTGCTCTGCTACCAACACCTCTGCAAACTGGGAAAGGGCAAGCAGCGGCCAGGCTGCCTTCAGGGCAGGGTAACACCCCCAGGAGGAGCCAAACTGTCCCCACAGAAGTAGAGAGGAAAGATACGTACTGTTCCTCTTGCCTTCTTCATCAGCCTCTTCGTCATTCTCGGGGTCAATGTCTTCTGCCTGGGTAATCCAGTCCAAATATCCCTTCAGATCTTCTTCGAGCTGTTGTTTTTCACGCAGCTTCTGAAAGTCCCCTCGGGCCTTGGCTTTTTCCCTTTCTTTGGAAAATTCTCTATCAAATGCAGATAAAGCAGAAAAAAACCCACTGATTGACAAACTCCCCCAAGTTTGATCCAAGTCTTGACATTGCAGATTAACACAGTGACATAGAAAATACACCGAAGATTTGAGCACTGCTTTGAAAACAAGGTAGAGGTGTAAAGAAGTCATGGCAAATCCCTACCATGTTACATCTCAACTTTCAGAGCTTTCATGATTTAATCAAAAATTAAGGTGTAAAGAAGTCATGGCAAATCCCTACCATGTTACATCTCAACTTTCAGAGCTTTTATGATTTAATCAAAAATTAGGCAGTAATTTTGACACTTCCCATAAGGGAAGAGTCCGTTCCTCCCATTTAGTTACCTGCTCTTCTATACAGATTTTAAAATTGCTTTTATCTACAAATAGAAACTAACTTGCAATAATGAAGTAATTTTACAGTTAAGTATTAAGTTTCAGTGAAAAGAAAATTCTGGTAGCTGGTTCTAAAATCCAGTTCATTGGCCATATCCAAACATAGAGCATTCCAGAATTCCACTACTGGGCTCCCCCTTAACTGTATCACACACAGACTCCTGTGCTGTTAGAAATCTGGGTGTTTTGGCCTTTTGCTCCCTGCAACACAACCTAGAAGTCCTGTTCTCACAGATCAGAAACATTTATATAAACTTTTATATAAACTTAATCTTCTATCTTGTTGCCCCATCTCAAGACAATGTATTGGACTGTCTGTCTAGTTCAGTTAATGATTGGGATCAATCCCTGAATTACCATGGAATGATAATAAAAATAATGAAATCATGCTGTTTGACAAGGGGATTGGATAAAATGGCCTCCTAAGGTCTTTTTCAACCTGAATTACCCCATAAATCTATGATTCTCTGAATGACATATGACTCAAGATAATTAACAAGTATATTGCCCCCCACAATATCTCATATGCCAACATTATTCCAACTTTTGGTGTGATCCACAGCTCCAAATGAGTAACCGCCTTTGCTAGAAGGATCAAACACATTCCAATTTACCTGAGTATTAATATGCAGAATTAGGGACAGGCAAGTCTCTTTTGGGCTGTGTTCTAAGTACATACAATTCACCATTTAAAGTGAAGCTTGTTCTGACTAACATGTTAATCACTGAAGGGTTTGGGTTGGAAGGGACCTCAAAGCTCATCCCATTCCATGCTCCTGCCATGGGCAGAGACACCTTCCACTATCCCAGGTTGCTCCAAACCCCGTCCAGCCCGGCCTTGGACACTTCCAGGGATGGGGCAGCCACAGCTTCTCTGGGCACCCTGTGCCAGGGCCCCATCACCCTCACAGGGAAGAATTTCTTCCTAATATCTGATCTAATCTGCCTTCATTCAGTTTTAAGCAGTTTATCCCTTGTCCTTTTGCTACCCACATTAATCTTACAATAGGGCTTGAATTAAACTTTAAAAATGGCTAGAGCAATTTAATTTACCATTATTTTGCAACTTCTTTATTGAAAATTTCACTTGAAAACATTCCCTAATTAATATGCTGTTAAGGGGAAATTTCTTAAAGCACTTGATAATATCCTTTTTCAAGTGGAAAATGTTATAAAATTAACATATGACAGAAAAATATTTTAAGAAGGTGAAACATATATCAATTAAAACGTTGCCCTAAGAAAACAGAACAGAATAAGAGGAAGTCTCAGTTTTTCAATACAATATTTCAGTTTGGTGACATACATTATTTATTTAGAATTGCAAAGACATAATTTCTCCAGGGGGTTTCTTATTTATTTTTATTGGCTTTTTTAGTTTTTAAACATGTCAGAGCAAACAGTGTTTGGAGGACATCAGTAAATTTAAGTGTTAAGCTGTTTACACACAACTATAGAGATGCTGCAGGTTTTTTTAATGTCATGTTGCAGAAGCTACACAGCTTTCTGCTGCAAAAGCTGAGAGGCAGGCACTACATCTTTTACAGCTGAGGACTTAATTCAACAGCATTTCAGTTTGGCACACGGGGATCATCCTGTTCCATCTGATGGCACTGTAATGAAGCTGAAGAATGCCAGTGCTTGCTTTGCATTTGCTACCCTTCACCTCCCATCCAAGGACGAGGTCCTGCAAGAGGCCCTCTCCTCACAAAACTGCCAGCGAAAGAGAGAGCTCTAAAGATCTCTCTGAAAGATAATCACTCTAAGAAAAAAACAGAATAATTTCACAAGTCAATAAGAAACTGTTTGGGTTATGGAATGCTGGGTTTAAGCTTCTCTCAGAGAGAGGATTAGAGACTGTCTGTCCTTTACACCTGATTGAGGCAATGTACTTGTGACTCACTTCCCACAGGCAGCATCTTCGGAAAAAGAGCTATCATGGCAGAGTAGGAAATGAGAAGTAACAAGCCTTGCTAGCTTTTACCAAGTATTCATGTCTTTTTCATTTGAAGTCCTTCAGGTATTTCTCATTAATTCAAAGGAGACGTGATGCGTGAGGGTGAGGTAAAACAAAAGTTGCTGTTATTAGAGTGAAGTGAACGAGATAATTTTTTAATTAATCAGCTGGCAAGGCTGATACTTTGAACAGCACTTCACCCATGGCTGAACCACTCTTTAACTCTGACTTAACTTTAAAAGAGCTGCATGCAGCAAATTAAACCTAGTTTTTTACATACACAGCTGACTCTGACCTTTCCCTTTAATACTGCACAGAAGTCAGATGCTGCCTTGTCATAGGCTGCTGCAATTTATCAGTAGGGGGAGATGCAAGGGTGCTTATTTCCAAAATATTTAAAATTTCTAATTTTATTTTTAAAGCTTGACTGTTGGTAAGGAACTATAACACACAAGAAGACAATTTTCTTCAGGGGGGGAGGGAAGAATCTGGCTCTATGATATTATTTTTCTATCACAGCCACAATGAAGTGACATCCCTCAGACACATATGTACGTACTCCTTTCTGTGAATAAGGAAGGAAAATTTAATAGAATTGGAAAGTAATGATTTTCCCATTGGCAAGGCAAAAGCATCTTTTTTTTTTTTTGGCCAAGAAATAAGTAATTTGAAAAAGATGATGGGGGTGAGAAGAGGGGGAGATGTTGGCTCTTTAAAGCTTCTAACAAAGACATTTAGAAAAAAAGATATTTGAATATTTAGATAAAGATACATAGACATTAGCTGATCTCCTGGAAGGAGGGCTAAGACAGCTGCTTGTGCAGCATTTCATGGCTGTGGAGTGGCTAGGGTGGGTCCAGGGCAGAAAGGAAAAGCTTTTGGCTATGCAGGCACCATAGGGCCTGACGTGGTCAGAGTGGTGGCCTGAACTGGCCTCCCTGTCACCAACCCAGCACTCAGTGCAGCAGCCTCTAAAGCTGACAGGCTCAGGAAACTGCACATTAATTGCAGTAAGTGGACTTAAGCTCTGTAAATATTTGGTTTCGCAAATGCCTGTGCTAAGAGCTAACTTCAAAATACGTATTTCATTCTGGTTTGATAAAATGACCTGGATTTGACTTTTGAAAACATTTTGGGCAGGGGGTGCTGCATTTGCAGCACAATAGAGACATCACTGCAAAATAAAACATCTGATGGAGACTAATTTACATAATCTCATTTACTTTGAGTGATAACTAACCTACTATATAAAATGCAGGGTTTATTTCTGTTGCCCAAAAATTCCTTGTCTCCTTGCAGAAAGATAATCTCATTTCTCTGTTCAGGCACAACACCATCATCATCAATGGTTGTTGAGGCAGAAGCACATAAAATGCAGGGCTTGAATTCATGCTTCAGCAGTCTAGGGTAATCATGCCAGATTTTTCTTTCTTCAGCAGAGTGAAATAACCCCTGCTGGTATGCATCAGTTGGGAATGGCTTGATGCAACAAGGTGGAAGTGGCAGCAGGGAGTGCCTGCTGGGACTCAATTACATCTCCCTGGTTCTCACACCTTAAATTACAGCCAGGGTCATATTAACCGAAAATCCTAAGAATTTGTTGAACTGCTTTGGGTACACTCTCCCTTCTCTCTAGAATATATATCTATTATATTCACAGATATAATAACTGGAGACACCTCTACCAGCCTCCTAGCAGCTGAAAGCTTTCCCATGCTAAAGGCCAGAGACATTTCACAAGGGGGCCTGTGCAGCACCATGAGTGTTGCTGAAACTCCTGTGCATCTCCATGCATTGATGGTATGAATCAAACGGGTGTTTTTGATGTCTAAGCATAAACCAGGACACCAATCCTTCGTTGGCCATATCCCTGCCCTTTTGTGTCACTCCAAATGCAGTGGGAGGCAGAATGAATCTCCTGCAGTACAGAGCTCACTGCACACGGGGTCTGCTATGTGGAAAGTGTTAAGCTAATTCTATATGTAGAGCTGCCACCCAGACATCCCAGACTCTCATTTATTCACAGAGAACAGTCCCATAATAACAAAAATGTACTCACAGGAGTACAGTGTTGGCCACCAGACTTGCAGGAGAGGTTTCACACAATGGTAACCATACCAACCAACAAATTAGCAGAGTCAAGTCAGACAACTAAAACTACTTCAGGAGTACAGCTAAGCAAGGACCGCAGCTCACAGCTGGGTGTAAAGTGTAACAGATGTGGAGAGACATAAAAAAGGTTAAGTAATATCACATCTCTAACTACAGGAGATTTGTACACATCATTGTCACCCCTTCTTTTAGGGGGAAAAAAAAAATCACAGGCTGAAGTCTAGAATTATCTCTGTAGGACAAAAAAAAAAAAAAATCCTAGCAGGAATTTTCCTTGAGCAAGGAGCATTGGGCTCTTGACTGGGAAATGCAAACTGGTGTGACCTACCCATGGCTATTTCTGTGCAGTTCATTAGCAATTAACAAAATGTGCATTCAACAGCCCCAGCAGCAGCTCTGTGAAGCAAAGGGCCTGCACAGCCTTACTGTGCCAGAGAGCCCACGAGTGCTACGGGATCATCAGTGGGAACAGCAAGATAGGGAACCATCTGACAGAGCAACAAAACTGAGATCTGATGCTTCAGACCATTACTAATTAAATCTGCATAATAAGATGTACCCCTTCTCTCCGAGGTCAAGACCCACTTGGCTCAGGACACGCTGGATTTCTTGGAAGGAGAAGGGGCAGTTCTGAGCATGGGACCAAACGCTGCCATCCCTGACATCGGGACGTGCCCTTGAACAGAGTTTCTGAAACTGCCATGGTTTGTTCCCTGCCTGGGGCTCACCAGCAAGAACCTCCCAGGACTAATCTCTAAGAAACCTTGGTGTGGTGAGTTCAGACAGGACTGAAATAAAACCAGTCCCCTCCAAGTTCTTGTTCAAGAGTACAGAACTATCCCCACTGACTTGAGTGGTTTCTGTCTAAAGCAGAAAGTATACAGCTGTTCTGTACATAGGTGAAAGTATTTGCTGATTAATTATTGTTAGTATATTCAACTGATCAATCAAATACAACATTTCCTTGTTTTATATCTATGTGAGTTTTACTTTCACCAGGACACAGAAATCAAAAGAGCCTGCTTCAGCTCATAACTTCCTGAGATCTACAGCTGGAGTCCCTCTCCTTGTTTTCAGTGTATATTCAGTTTATCTATGCGAAGGAGTTAAATTTTCAGCAATAATTTTTATTTTATATTTTTTACTAGGCCTTCCTGCTGCTGTGAAAAGGAACACTGTCAAAGCCAGTTCATTTTCCTTTCGCTGAAAGGCTGTGGATGACAGTTTACTGCTGTTTTCTATTTGGTGCATCATTATTCAAATGTCTTTTTCTATGATTTTTTCCATATATACTGTAGACAACAGTTCTTAGGTGTATAAGCTTATCTGCACCAATGTATTTTATATGACATTAATTGACAGATATTGCTGTGAGATTAGGGTGGATGGGTACATATCCTTAGCTTTTAGAATCATTATGTGCATACATTGCAAATATTACTGGGGGAAAGAAATTGAAAAAATTAACATTCACTTAGTAACCTGCAAGATCACATGCAGGAGGATGTAAGGACATGTCAAATCTTACATTTTGGTGTCCTTTTGCAAGGCAATAAATTCAACTTATAGATTTATTAAACTGTGTTTGAAAGGTTTTATTTGTTCCCATGGCTACCCAAAGAAATACTAACGCCTTGAGCGTAAAATGCCATCAGCAGAACCCATCCCCTAATGATAAGGACTATCTTCAGGAATAGATTATCATGCATCATTAAAAGCCATGCCTCTTGATAAATAAGTTATGAAGTTTTGTAATTTATTTCCTCTGTTCATAGCAAACCAGTTTAACACATGCTGAATTACTGATGTGTCTATTTTAACTTTTTTTTTTATTTTAACTTTTAACACTTTCAGGACGGATGAATATCTCCATCCTAATCTTTATTTGTTAACTTTCTAATAACCTTAACCTTATCATTTCTAATTTTCAATTTCAGCTCACTCTTTTGCACCAATAGCCACGATATGCTCTGGTCTTTTACACTGGAATATTTGGAGGAGGCCTGTCCTGAGCTCCCAGTTTCTGTGCCTAGTATTTTATGCCTTCAGAGAATTCACTTTTAGACTCATGTGAATGCTTCTAGCATCTAATATAGATTAAAAATTAGAGTTTTTTGAAAAAGCTGAATTAACTCAAGCCTATGAATTCTCTCCATCCTTGTTATTCAAGGGAATACTTCGGAAAAAATCTCCACAGTCAGCTTCCATGCAGAAATTACAATATTTGCCACATGCAGATTCCATACACACATTGTTTCTATTCATTTACACTACTGATATTAAAAATATGAACTCTGTTTTTAAGACTGTCACCTTCTGCAGGCAAGACTGACATGGATCACCAGGAAATACTCACCTTCAGAAAGAGCTAGATGTAAAACAAAAGATCTGCCAAATCATCATTCTCATCCATTTTACAGTGTCTAAATACATCAAACATGCAGTGCACAAGAGGCATTACAGAAATACAAAGGGGCAGATGGTCACAGAATAACAAAGGAGTGCAAAGAGAATAACTGAATATTTTAAAACGACAAACAGATCAAAAACAGCAAACAGATTTAAATGTACACAGCATAACCTGATATAAAGGAAGTAACACTTTAATACAGAAAAGGTATTAGGCATTCAGATTCCACTTTCAAAATCTGTATGCAAAGCCATGCTTTTCAAGTAAGTTGGCATAATTTTTGCATTCTTGACATTTGATTGGTTTAGTAAAACTTAACTTTATCTGTAGATTCATCATAAACCAAGTTTCATGTTATGGTTTGAAGAAAGCTAATAACTTCTAAATAAAAACTAAAAAATTTATGTGTTACATATTCAGTGCTTGGCTCAGAATGAAAAATATTATCTTTCTACTAAGAAACACAAAAACATCATTGGATTTTACTAGTACATCAATTTTTTCCATAAAATTTAGACTAGACTAGTAGGTCTAGTCTAAAGATCAGACTTAGACTAGGTCTAAACAGAAAGTGTGGGGAAAATCATTTATACACAGCTGTCATACACTGACCAAAATAAATCAGAACAACAGTATTCCACACTGGCTCTTGTTTGTCAGAGTCTCAAACAAGTGTGCCAGGACTGGACCAAACATCAGTTTGCTATGATAGGGATCTTTTAGGAGTATTCCCTTTGACTTTCTCCTGGCACTTTCAATGTCAGTCCTCGGTGATATTTATGTATCACGTGTCTCAGTTCTCTACTGTCATTTTCTTCAGAAAGAAAACAAAAAAATGGGAGTTTTAGGAAGGCTCTTTCATGTATTTAGGGCAAACATAGATTCGGACAATTCATCAAGCACCCTGAGCACTCAATTGACCCTGGCTGACACTATGGCAGAAAAATAAATTTAGCAATTAATGGCTTGATGAATTTAAGGAGAGTTCACATCCCACTTGTCACTGCCATTGCTGTGCACTGAAAATCCAAGGAAAGCCAGCAAGGGTTCTGAGGAGCATTAGAGCTCTATGGATCACACAAAACCTAGAAATCAGTGGTGGTTTCTTGTGTGCAGGAAGGAACCCAAGGACAAGGGGACGCCTCTTCCCTGTACTGGAATGGCAGCTAAAAAGATACTCCATATTCCAACAAATATATGCATCATAATGTTGCAAACTTCACGTAGTATTTTTAATTTATTAAATCAAATGTTAAGCTGATTCATGAGAGTATCTCTAAATTTCCATGACTTCAGGAAAAAAAAATTAACACATGTAACAAAACACCAAATTTGGCGTCACTTTCCCTGTAAGTTTTTTTAAAAAAACAGAAAAATCTGAAACTAATCACAATTTGAGGCATGGGAGGAAAAATCGTAATATTTATTCTCTGTTACCAGACACCTTCACAGGACAGGAAGAAAACTAATTGGTGCTTGTGATGTTCTTAAGGGCCAGAGAAGGAACTGTGAGAGACTAATCCCCTAATGACTTCAGTGCAAAGTCCAGTCACACAGCAATGTTAGGTAACAGCATCAAAAGAAGAAATAAATTACACTGTAACTAGCCTCATTTATGTGTCCTTCTGCTTCTAATTTCATTTTCCAGCGTGGCTGAAAGCTATGCCCTTAGTTTTGCAACAATTTACACATTTGCCCTTGGATAAAACAAAGCTGATGTGACTTTATAAATCAGACTTTACAGGAGAGGTCTTGGGAGGAAGAGATTAAATCTAAAAAAACAGCAGTGTGGTTTTAGCACTACCATTTTGCTTTTTTAAATGTCTGCTTTGGAAAGCAGGTCTGACAGTAAGGTAAAACCATGCTTTCCCTGGTTTCCCATGTGCAGTAATCTATCACAGATAAATGACTAAAGATTTTAAAAAGCACATTGTAAAACCACTCATCAGATAAAAGTGCTCTTGTAACAAAGTTACATCAACACCTAGAAATTTTGTTTGCTTATCTGATTTGCAGGAATATAATAATGCATTATCATTTCTTTCAGAAACAATGGATGCAATGTGGCAAAGCCATGAATAGGGCTGCACACAGCTTCAGCATCCTGGTGACACCATCACCTGCAGTGTCAGGCTGCTTTCCATGCCAGAGAAATTCTTCTGTTGGCTAACAAAAATGGCACAACTTGCCTGAGATTGCCAGAAAAATATTGTTTGCTGTATAACTAAAAACTAATGCATACAACCATACTAGGTTTTTTTTCAGCATTCAAATGCTAGCTGGATCTTTTACATATTTGTCAAAAAATATCTTTACCATAAACTGGAGTTTCCCAAGCTCAAGTGTGTTAGAAACCAGGAAATGGCAAAGGAAATGGGGTTGTAACTTCAAGTAAGGGGGCTTTGTAAAAGGAAAATCTGGCAAACTCTTGCCGTAAACTACGGTTTTAAAGCACATTATACAGCTAAAACTGACACGGCTTTACTTCTTGGCTGGAGCCTGGGGTGCACAAACCAACTAAAAGCTGTGACAGCCTCCCACTGACAACTATATTAAATTGATATTTTATTATTGATAAATGTATCAGTTCCTGGTGCAGGTTGTCACAGCAGTTCACAGCTCTACAACCCAGGAGCCATTGAACACCGTGTCAGGGTAGTGCAGCCACACTCTCTGTAACACAAATCTGGAAGCACTTATTAAAAATATTTTGCAATATTTTTGAGCAAAATATGTGCCTGGTAAACATAAATAACACTCCAATTGCTTTAACACTATTGGAAGAAAAGCAAAAGTGGGTCTTTTCGAAAAAGACTCTTGTATATAACAACAGGGGAGAATATTTGTACGGGTGCACCACCCATCTCTGTGCACAAAATCTTTTTCCCTGCAGGAATATTATAGAATAAGGAGATTAGTGCCTCATTTAATGAATATTTTTGGCAAGCATGGTGAACGTGATGTCAAGACAGATACAGGCAGTCAAATCACACAGTTCAGTCCAAAGAGCAAACACTGGTAGGATGCCATAAGAATCTCAAGTGCATGCAAAAAAGCCATTGCTGAGAAGCTGGAGTAGATGCAGAGGCCATCTGACAAGTAGCAGTAGCATACACAATGTTAACTCAACTGCTTACCCACTAAGTACACCAAGAACCAGGTTAAGTACGAAAAATGAGCCAAGGATGATAAGACTAACAAAATAGATCCATGGCCACTCACATCCTATTGCATCATTTACCTGTAAAACGCAAGGAAATGAGTTATGGTTCAGTCATTCATTAAACAGCAGAGTCCTTTTTGCAGCTGCCAGATCACGTAGGTTCAACAGAAAGCTTATGGCTTATCCAGATCTTGGAAAAAATGAATGAACAATTGTTTATATTTACTTACCCAAATTTTGTTGTAGATGCGAGGCCTTAGAGGATTAATTGAAATAACATCTAAATGAGTGCATGAGAATTGTTAAGTGTTTTTTATGACTTTGCCAAAAGGACATGAAGAATACATACTGATAGGTCTAAACTCTGATTTTGGTGTTTGTATGTTATTTATATGAGAGCTACAGAAAACATTTTGTGTTCTAATTAGAGGAGGAAGCAATAGAGGTTTATTAAAAGATGTCATCCCAACTGAAGTCTCACCTGTATGAGCTAACCTGTGTGTTCATGGCAACTGAATTCAGGACTCTGCCTTCTTGATGAAAAAGGTGTATGCTTACCCGCTCAATACACCAAGAACAAGATTTAGTACGAAAAATGACCCAAAGATGACGAGACTGACAAAATACACCCATGGCAATTCAAATCCCATTGCATCATTCATCTGCAAGAAATAAGATTATCTTATAGAGTAGATCACTATATTAACAGCAATGAAGAGTCAGAGAAAGGAGAATTTGATCATTCAGGTTAGATAACATTCTATGCATTCCTTCAGAAATAAAAGAAGAACAATGAGAGCGAGAAGGCACTGGCCACATTCACTTTGCATTTCTAACACATACCCTAAAACAAAATGCTGAGTGAACCTAGCATTTGGATCAGAAATATTATCAAAAATAAACGGAGTACTGCAACAGTTCTGTTCTTTAACACTGAGAACATGAATTAAATTTCAGATCTCCAATTAAGATGATGATCACAAACTACACTGAAATATTGGGATTTTTAGTTCATATATATCCTATCTACACAAATGATCATCTGAGAAAATAAACAACAATGTGAACCTCAACTGTACAAGCAGTATAACTTTTTGTAACATGGAATTCCCACAGTTTTTCCTGAAATACAGCAGTCAAATGCAGTCAGACATTTTAAATCAATTCAGAAAGAAATAAATGAGAATGAATCTGTGTAAAAAGCATGAACACAATTTAGGAAAATGAAAAATTGAAAACAAATTTTAGAAACACAATGGAAACGCTCCAGGAAAACTTCTGAACATAAATTATATCCAGATCAAGGTTGAATGAAATTTAAAAAGTCATTGCTCTTTTTTTTTTTTTAAAGTGAGGTTGAAGTAACTGAGCTTTCAATTCACTCTTTATAGACTCACACGTTTTCTACAAAGATCTCTTCCACTTGCTATTCTTAGCCAGATCATTATACCTGTCAAAGGACGGACTTGTGAAACATACTCATGGAGATCTAAAAAGGCGTATTCGGAAAAACAGATATTTTAAAACAGGAAAATTTGTTTTTGTTTACAGGATTCAGGTGCAAAAAGACGTTTTGATAAGTCACAAAAATTGCTCTGATGTGAAGCTTCTTGGAAATGGTTCTTCTTGAAGAGGAATTATTCCAGCTTTTGTATTAGATTCTTCTTAAGATGTTTTATAGTCATGAAAATTCAGCAGACAATAAAATTACTTATGGTATTGTAGAACAATCTAGTTGCAAATCTGTTTTCTCTTCTGTGAATGCCGTTGTGTTTGTTGTATCTGAAAGTTTTGAACAGGCTTTGAGCTCTATTGACAGTCAAGTTTAACATCTCTCCTTAACATCTCTGTTGGAATAAACCTACTAAACATAGGAAAAAACATTTTTCAAAATTACTTCTTTTATTCTTTCCCCTGTCTTTTAATTAAATATCATAATCTCAGTTTCTGCAAGGGGGTAGTTGTAGGATTAGACAGAAGCATTAAGTCTTTGCAGGTTAGGGCCCAAAGGCACTTCTCTTCAATGGTGATCTGTAACAACACCAGTTTATACTTACTAAAGTAAACAAACCTCCCAAGTAACCAAACCAGATTTTTTTACACAGCTTCTTCATGCACCTTTTAAAAGAATCTATGTATCATTTTTTAAAATGCTTTTTTAATTGAACTGAGGTACTGAAAAGTAACTTAAAATCACACTTGCTTCAAAAAAGAAAGAAAACTTGAAAATATATATTTGATTTGGATTCTTTTTTCCTCTCCCAATAAAACTGTGTTTTGGAGAAGTTAAAATAGGAAAGGGTTATAGCCATTCAGCAAGACTGGGATCATTACCTTCAATTTCAAAAGATCCCAAGCTTTCATCGTTCAGTTCTGCAATATTCATACAGTCTCTCACAATGCTGCCATTACAGCTGCTTAGCCTCCTGGGCAATGCTTTCAGCAATCCTTGGCACATCAGGGGGCTCTGTTAAGGACAGCAGCTGTGGTGGTTTGGGTTTTACCATCCATACCCATTCTGCCAAAGCGAGTCCCCTACGTTTGAGAGGTTTTAGCAATGAAGCATCAAAGTTACTGAGTAGAACATCCCAGTGCCCAGACTGAATTTCTGCCTCATCCCAATGGATGTTGCCCTTTGCATCTTCTTTCAAGTGTAGGCATTCAGCCTTGTGTTTTAAGAATAATATTTACTCAGTTTTTCTTTAAAAGTCTATTCATAATTACTTTACTACTTTAGAATTGGGTTTGCTTCATAGACCTGACTCATACCATACAGGCCAAGTGTTTTTTCTAGCAATAAGTGATCAGAGCAAACATTTTAATCAAATTTCAAATACATCTGAATGCATTTTGCATCTAACAACTCTGCAATTAGCAGACAGTTGTTGCAAGTCACCAGAGTTCAGAGTGAAGACATAAATTCCTCTGGTATTGGTGCCAACATTTTCTGCTATGTATCATTTTGAAAAACCTGAGAGATTCATATTTGCAATTTTAGTTTGAGCAGAGCTCAAAAAACAGAGCTCTGGGAGTCACTGAAATACAACTCCATGCTCTGCTTTTGCTCATAAAGAGAACATTTTCAAGCAGCCAGGCATTCTACTGACTCAGTAACCCAGGAGCAAAGCTGAAATTCTCATGCTCCATCACAAAGGCTCTGTTAGTACAAGCAGCTGTGATTTGTATTTACTTTATAATGTGCAACATATAAAAAAAAAAAAACTCTTTCTCATTTACGCAGTCGGATTTTAAGCCCAATGTTTTAGGCTAATCTATCTAGGACTAATGCTTTATGAAGCAAAAATCGGCAACTGCAGCTAACCAGTACTAGAAGAAATGATTCAGTTTGGGCAGGTGCTGAACTATTCCAAAAGCATTCCATAACTCAGGAACACCTGAACCTAGTAGAACACCTTGGCACTAATCTAAGATTGAATTCCTGAAAACTACTCAACAACTTTACCCATTTAATTCTAGATACAATTAAACTCTAATCAAGTAATGCATTGTAATTTCTATTCATGAAGTAATATTTCAGATTGCATTAATACCAGAGATCAAAGTATAAAAAGAAGTCCTATCCTTTTGGAAAAGTTTACTGCTCATTTCATGCATGTCAAATGGCATTTTCCATAATTTCCAATTAAAGAGAGATTAAAGGAATTGATTTGCCTTCTGATTAAAAACGGAGACAGAGCTTGGTTACTAATATGAGAACAGGAAAATCTCCATCCTCAAAACCAAGATATATTCATTTGAAGGGATTAATGCTGACTTCTCACCCAAAGTGCAGAATAAGGAGTTAAAGTCACAAATTCCAGATGCACTGAAGCAACACCAGGAATTCAAGGAGATTTCATATCTGAAATTCTCAGCAAAATGTCTTGCAAGAGTCTCCTGCCCTGTGCCTCAGGGCTGCACTGTGCCAAAGGAGGTGTCATATTTAATGGCTCTCAATGGACTTGTTCTGTCTTTTTGAGGCCATGAGGCTTTTAGACTTCATAACACCTATGGCAAGGACACCACCAAGCACCATCCTTATTGCCCTTTGTCTTTTTCAAGATCTAGTCTTACTTTCTGAATGTCAGTTCTCAGCAGTTTGTCCATCACATCAACCAGAGGGCAGATGAGATAATGGACAATATGAAGGACAAAGTATTTTTCAAATCCCTTAGTTCCCTTTCACCATAACAGTAGATGTGTACTACACAATATTTATTTGGCTCTTTATGTTTACACATATATATTGGAGTTTGCAGTCTTGAAGAATTATCTTGAGCTGATTGGACAAACTTGGTACAGTCTGAAACTGCCTCAAGTGGCATTTGGATGAATTATCTTGTGAGCTGTGCTGTAGCTGGAGTCAACTATCATTACAACACAGCATAAATGATCAGAGACCAAGACTGAAGTGAAACAGGGAAAAAGTCAAGATTACTGCAGATATAACCCTTAGTATTACACAGCAGCAGATGGCAAACTTCCATCTAAAACATCAATTAGAAATCATTAAAATCTCATTTATTCCTATCTGTGGTAATTGTGAGTAAAATCCTCATATGCAATTTCATGCAAATCAAGGTCTTACTTTTCTGTACACCTGGTATTCATTTATTGAAAATTGTTGCAAACTCAATTTGCAATTAATATAAGCTCTACCTAGGGTTAATGATAAAACAAAACCTCTAATTCTGCATTTGTATCATTACAGATACAATGTGATGATGCATGAACCCAGTTTGATTTTCCACAGTATTTCAAACTTTCTTAAATTTGTTAAGTTTCTTAACTTCCTTAGGTTTTAATTTCTCTTTTCATAACATTCCAACAGACACACAACTGGTGGGCTTACTTAGTGCTACCTATAATCTTCCTCATCATCTTAAAAATTGTTCAGACTGACAAACTCAGTCTCTTGACAGGTGTAAAAATCCTTCAGATATCATTATTTTGTGAAGCGGGACTAACCCTGCATTCTTGGAAGCATTCAAGGGAGTTTCACAAAACCTCAGATCAGGCTATTTATTCTGCTCAGTGCAGGGCACACCGGAGAGCTTTTCAAAGCTGCCTGGCTTCAAAGGTTTTGTCCTGAGATATTCTTGGCTGAAGTGGAGTTAACTTAAAGCTGACTTAAAACAGGCTGTGCTTGAAGCACAGCAGCCTCCAGGTTGATTTGTAAAGGCAGGGAATTTTATATTCGATGTTCTGGAGTCAAAGCACAGATTTCCCTGACATTCTCCTTTTTGGACAGACTCAGCTTCGTTGTGCTTCTGACACAGAATGGAGATGCACTGGTGGGGTGTGCCCCGAGACCACTCTTGGTTAAGCATTTCAGCTCAGCAACAACTGGAAAATGAGAATTCCATGGCTCAGGCATCAAGGTAGGCCTAAAGAGAGAGATCCCATCCAGAAGTGTAAAATTGTCACAGTACCTAGAGAGCCTCATGATTGCTTAATCACCTCTTAAATTTGGTCTCTGTCTCTGTATGTGATCTGCACTGTACCATTGCACACAGGACACGTATAAGTGATCCTCTCAAGTTAAACCTCAACTTGGAAGATGCTGCTTCAGCTTAATGAATTTGCTTTGATCAACCTGAACAGACCTCATTTTCTTCCTTCCGGTGGTTTTATCCATACTTAGCAAATGAAGTGTAAAATTTTGGTACTCCCATAAAGCATTTATTCTTCAAAACATGATTGTTTATAAATTTTTGCTATGATTGTTTGGAAATTAGTTTAGACACAGGTCTTTCTTTTTCATTTAGACACTGTACTGTATCTAATACTATTTTAGCTAATTCCTGTTAGTGGCATTCCATTAATCAGCTTACTGTCTTTTACTGGGAGGAGGGGTTGGGCAGAAATCAAGTAATTGTTCCAAGGAAAGCCAAGATGCCAAACGTGACTGCTAAGAAATTGTGTTATCTTTTTCAGATAGCTATCTATCCCTGCTTGAATCTGCAGGGCAGATGGACAGAACCACAACAAAATGAAGAGTACTATCTCTGCAACACAGTAACCCAGAGAAGGTTTGCTGTTGAGCACTACCAGGTTTAACAAAATCTGTATTCCAGCTATAACAAAATCCAAGGACTCCTCTCATGAATAGCAGCATGTTAATTTCAGATTAACAATTTGTTAGTGCTTGTACCTATTTATGTATATTGCCCAAACTAATTCCACACAATAAATTCATAAAACCTATGCATAGATTTGGTTTGTTAAATCTAAGGGCTCAAAAAACTGCTAAAATTAAGTAACTAATGGGATGAACAACATGTTTATTTTTTAAATAGTTAGCTACCATGTATGAAAATGAAAGGTTATAGTATCCACACAGCTGGTATGTACTAAACACCTTTTTCTTTTTTGAATCTCTTATGCCACATATATGCGTACCATACAACATTACACAACAATTGGATGTATTTAATATTTCCCACATACTGGGTACAAAAAAATACAAGTACAATGCATCTACTATTCAGACAGATGATGTGAAATTGTTACCTTCGTTTATGTAGCAGCAATGAGCAAAGCCCCAGTACTCAGGAAGATCTAAATTTATCTACTAAATTGTTATCCTGGGACAGACCGGGAACCAGGATTGTTATAAAATAATTATTTGCTTCTTGTGGCAAAGTTTTTGGAAGAAACTCTAGCTGATGGACTAGTGGAGTTCTTAGCACTACCCCAAGTTTAGCCTCTATTTCCAATCCAGTTTCTACCCAGTTTTATTTAAAATTTCTGGGGAGAAATAATAAGTTCTTCTTAGTATTTGAAATGATCTGTGACAAGAAATTAGTTCCACGCTTTGACTGCAGTACAGGTCAGCAGTCAGCTGAGGCTGAGATACCAGATTTCTTGTCAAAGTCAATCAAGTTCACCTCATGGGAAAGATATTTCCCTCTGAGTTAGCTTAAAATCCTCCTCGGGTGGGGTCTTTGTGTTAAGAAGGTAACTGGAAAAAATTTATACTATATCACATATTATGAAATTTATATACATATATATATACAAATATGTATCAATCACATCCTTTTTGATCCTAATTCAAACTTTTAATCTGGATATTCCTTGGCTTGGTAGCTCTATTTGCTTGTCTGAATTTGATCACTCCCTTTTTCCTCTTTCTGAAATTAAGTCCTGTCTCTGCAATCCAAAGCTGGATGACTCAGAGCTTTTAATAACTAGAGAACATTAAAAGGTAATTAGTCCAAATCATTACCTAAAAGGCAGGGGGTTTAATCTTGATTTTAACATGAAACCAGATTCAAGCAGTTAACATTCAAATTGAAAAAAATTCTGCTTGCAATCCCTGGCTCTTTAGGGAGATTTATGCAGTATATTAATGTTGTCATCCAAAATTTCTGTCACTCTTTCTCCAGCTGGACATCATGTGTTAACTTTCTGCCTGTGTAGCCATGGAAGGCTGGGAGCTCTGTGCATGCAGCACATCAAAGCCTTTGGGGATGAGCTGACTTGTTTCACTCAAGAGCCTCCCTCAGATGACCTGTGAGTGGTGCTGAGCAATGCTAGCAGAGCAGCATTAAGCTTTCCTTGGGTACATGAGAGGAAAAGGCAGAAATAAGTATTTTCTAAGATGTTATCAGGCATATTTCCTCACAGTTTTTAACATTGGTAAATATTTTCAATTGATCTACAAACGGAAAAAAGCTGTGAAGCGTCCTTCGACTTCTCTCATACAATAAGCTGAAATTCATCCCTGACAAGTATTGTTTGGATGCAAGAACATGCCTTCCCTTTCTGCAGGTGGAATGGGACTAACATGGCTTAAATCACCCAAAGCAGTTGATTCCCACTAGCTTATTAAATCGTTCATCTCGAAGTTCTAGAGTATTATTGCTTATTTGACTCTTAGTCACATTTTTGGAAAGGTATTTTTAGGAGACTCCTTGTCAGCACTCTGATGACAGTTTTGATAATACTTCAAACATATTTTGCAGTTTTTTGTTTATAGCCTAATAATCCATTTTGTGCATGAGCCAAGGGGTTTTCTTGTGTGATATGCATTTGTAAAACATTTGCTTGTGTTTAGGAAATATCTTTGGCTCCACATCAGCTGGTTTCAAGTACCCTAAATCTGAGTCTGTCCGTAAGATCCTTGAAAAGGAGAATTCTAAAAAGTGTCAGGAGTAGAGATTGAGCTCCTGACCTGATCTGATTGACATTAATGCACTGGCTGTGCAGACACTTATGCAAAAGTGCATGTAAACATACACAAGAGTGCAGTGCAGCCCAAACAGTCCGTGTTACAGAAATGATGCATTTTTTTCAGATGTTCTAAGATGCTCCAAGGAGTATATTGGGGGATATAAAGCTCAATTTCTAAAACAGGACACAGGCTCCTAAGTGCACCCTGTTTTGTTATAAAAGCAGAGGAACTATGAATGAAGTATTTCTTTGATGATAATGTTATTAGCAAAAAGTAGTAACAGTTTTAAAAAGCTGACAGATCAGTAAAGGGTATATTTTTAAAAAAACTGACATCCCTTTCCTTAAACCTTATATAAGTTTTAGGTATATTTTAGATTGCCTAGACATTTCAAATAATGAACTGAGTATTTTAAACAAGAATCCTTCAGAGAATATCTTGTTAACATATCAGTAGGTGTATTAATAGGCAAAACCATGTAAGATATCAGTGTATCATTATTCAGCAATTTTCGCTCGAGTGCTTCAATCTCAGAAATCTCCAGATCAATCTGAACAGTGCTAGACAGGTGTCAGAGAACTGGGGAGCTTTAAAACTGGAATTAGTAATGCAGCATCTGTCCATAAAATTGACCTCATAAAATCCAGTAGCCACTAATACATTTGTCCAATCTTTGAAGCAACTGTGCTGGCAACCCACCCCATTAAGAACTTTGTTTCTCAGAGGCCTTGACCATCCCTCATTCAAGCTACAGTTGGATTATTGAAGTGTAGTAACTCAAGATAACTTCAGCATGGTGAAAACAAGAAGAATTAAATGTGATAATTTTGGTGCTCATGGGAAAATTGGGGGTTTTGCTGGCAAGTATCACCGCTCATTATCTGTGTTCCCATGTATCAAGCAAAGCAACTAAAAATAAAAAGCAATTTACAAAATATGTGTTTGCCATTAATAGATTATACATCGAGATGTTTCAAAGACATGGGAAAAATCTGGAGCCAGATATGCAAATGCAGATTCTGCAATTCCTGAGAGCTTGCTAGCATAAATTGGAAATGAGGCAGAGAGTACTATGCTCTCAGCTTTAGAATGTGAGCCAGAGCGTTAAAAACTTGGGCACACAGAAGCTGCCATTTGGCTGATAACAAGGACTCCACCAGGATCCAAAACTAAAAGTCTGAGTGAGCCTCCAGTTAGGGCTCCAGAGCAAACAGGAAGGACCATGACTGGGAATAAACACGGTCCCAATATAAATGGAAAACATACAGATGTGCAGCCACAAACATACAATTTGGGAGCACACGTGCTGCACTGGCTGCTGAAAACAAGGAGAACACCCCTTGACCTCTAAATTCGAACCTTTGGCACTAAGGAGTCATAATTTTTTTGTGGATAAACCATGTCATGCCTGCTATCCAGTGAGTTACGAGTAAGTTACAGAAAAGAGGCCAGATGAAGACACTAAAACCCAGCAGGACATATGAGATTGGGATGCAAACTGGTGAGCAGCAGGATGCCCACGTGAGTCACCACGATCTGAAGGGTGCCCAGCAGCAGCAGAATCAAGGCCTCACCTTACAATAGATATGCAGAAGAGAAATATCATTATTGGTGCTTGGAGAATTTTTAAAGCAAGCATGCTGTCGTTAACCAGGTGATGAGGAGCTGTGCCAGTGAGTGCTGTTGGAAGCTGTCATTTTCAGCTGTCATCCTTGCTGACAGAATGCCACTTAACACGATGCAAAATATTGCACAGATTTCACCCACTCACATTACACCTGCTAGCAAGAGAAGCCTACGTAAGTTTATTTCACTCTTCACACAGTGACCAAATGAAAAATGAGGATTTTGTGCAGCTTCTAAAACTTCTGGGTTTGGTTTTATTTGTTTTGTATAAAACTCATTCAGTCTGTGTATTATTAACAGAGTTCTAAGTAAAAAGCAACCCACAAACCCCATGGACATGGAGCTAAAATGGCTTCCTCAGATTCTTTGAACATTCTTTTATTACAATTTGGTAACCCCCCTAATGCTTTTACAATTTTCAAATGAAATGAAATCTTTTCCAATTTTTAGCTAAATCTACCTCAGCTTGATCCAGTGATAAAATTGAAACATATAAATTGTCATTGCTCTTGTCCTCAGCAAGTAATTTCATCTTGACAATGGGCAACTTTTTGGTCTATAGATAGAAAAAACCTGAATCTACAATTTAATTATATAAGCATCAGTTAAGATAGCTTCCAAAGCCACTTGAATATCTGATTTTGATTATATTTCACTAGGTCAATAAATATTTGCTTCACTGTCTAATAATTCCAGTACCATTTGCAATAAAATGAAAAATGACACCTGTGTACCTGTAAATACATTCCACATTAGAAATCCCTTACAGAGAAATAAGTAAAAACAACTCATGTAGTTTTCAATTGTTTATAATTTTCTTATACTTCTCATTTTGTCTGATCATGAAAATATTCAACATCCTACTTTAATGATTTTATTTTTCCTGCTGTCAGTGGAGACTCTGTAAAGGTTTCTAAAGGGCAGCAGATTAATTAGGTCATCAAATCCCAGGGGAAAAAATGTTTAATTCTGAGCCACTCAAATTAAATTGTTTCTATATGTTTTGTAACAGTTGTATTTTAAACATAGCAACTCTCCAAAGCTTTTATATTCATTTTCTTCGAAAAAAGTTGGAGGAATTATCAGCTCCTGAAATGTGGGTATACTTTTATCCCAAAAGATATTAAATGTGGATTTCTTTTCTAGATAACCATGGCACACCTTCCCTTTCAGGAAGAATTAATATAATTGCCATCACCATGAACACAAACCATAAAGCACATACTAATTCTACATTTACAGTCTCCTAGAAAATTAGGGAGAGCTGGAGTGCAAATCTCAAGGAACTGACAAACCTTTACAATGGGAAGCCTTGCAATAGCCTACATGTAGCCATACATAATTGTTAGTCATTAGTGTTGAAGGTTTGTATGTTTCTAGCCAGTTTTGTAACTGATAACAGACAGTAGAAGCAGATATTCATAGTTCCCTTTCTTTTTGTCTTTCAGTCCTAAGAGAATGGCATTTTACCATCTTAATTATCTTTAACAGTGATGTTCTCTTAAAAACTTCTCCGTAGTCTATACTTCAGTACCACAGATTTTATCTGAGACTACACTCCAATGTTATATGTTTTAGCAATAGCTTATTTCACCTTGATTTGCAGCAAATGACCACATAAAATCATGTGGTCATTCACTGGGTAGTACTACATTCTTAAATGCATCCAGCACTTCACAACAGATGCACTATTAGTAAATAGTCCCACTTGGCCACACAAACTTGAACAAACTCCCAATGTGAGCTGCTGTCAACAACAAAACCTAAAGTTCCACTAAAACACCCCTTGAGGTAACTCCCCCCTTTTTAACAGTAACCCTTACCAGTAATCACTTTTCTTCTTCCATATATGTTTTCTAACACTTGAACCATTAGAATTACATTTTTTATAAGGTCCTAAGAGCTGCAAAGACTTACTGCTGAGTACCAAGTAGTACAGAATATTGTCACTGATGTTCAGTACCTATGAGAGGTTCTGTCACAGACTTCTTGACTGGCTTTGGACTAATCACTCACATCAGATACTGAGATACTCCAAGATTCACAAAACATGTCCCCTAGAGTGGAATCGGGTTAAGCAGAGAAATGTCTATCTGTGTTTTTGGGTGACTCTATTCCTTTAAAAATCTGTGTGTTCATTTTCCTCCATTTTCAGTTTCCCAGTCTGTGTCCAGGCGGCTGTTGATGTTGCAAGACTCTGGAAGTACCATACCTTGCACCAAAGGAGCATTTAAAGGTGAGGATTTACACAGTTAGGTTTTTGAATACCTTTCGCTGCTTCCACGGAGATGATGTCAGGGCCACAGCTCCTGTGATTTGTAGTTTCTGAATGGTTAACATGATTTTCAGTCCCCATGGCAAGCAATGTTAGCTGAGAGCTTGCTGTGTTCTAATTTATGTTAACATTGTGAAAAATCCTGCACAAATACTGCAAAAAGAGAGCTCTTAAGCTTAATCAGTGAAGACATACTTAATATCTGTAGGCTCACATGAAAAAATGCTAGTCCAAAGGACATAAATGTAGCTTTACATTTATCCAAATGGAATAGGCAAAAAAAACCTCAAATAAGCAATGACTAAATTTGTTTCTAAAATGTCCTTTTAGCCTGAGGAATCCAGTAACAGGCTGTGACTGAAACAAGTACACAGCTGAGCTTGTCTCCTGCAAAACTCACCAAGATTTCTTGTTGATGGTATTGTGAAACAGCTCAATCCCCACTAGAACAGAGAAGCTTGTTCAAAAGCAAACAAAACTTGGTGATTTATGAACTTACCCAGTACAACACATCGGTCCATCCTTCCATGGTTATACACTGGAACACAGTCAGCATTGCAAATGCAAAGTTATCAAAGTTGGTTATGCCTCCGTTTGGTCCAACCCATCCACCCTTACATTCGGTGCCGTTCATGACACACTGACGGCCATTCCCTGAGAATGCACAAGGTGCTGGATCTTCTTCAACTAGTATATCTGCAAAATGAGCAAAAAATCAGAACTCTGAGTTCTCAGGTTTTCATGAGTTAACCCTTCACATGAAGAAATATCAACGCTGTTGTGAGATAAATCCAGATTTCAAGCTGAGAAAGGCAACACATGAGAGCTTCAGAGCTTTTAGTTTCTCTCAGATCTGGGCCTTACAACCTCAAATAGGTTAATCAAAATAATGTATACAAGAGCCTGAGTAATTAAGCAGTGGAAAGAAGCATAATGTAATAACACATAATTTCTTAGAAGCTGCTCACGCTGATTTTTTTCCTTCCTCTTCACTGCTGCTGCTTCAATTCATGGCACTTCACACCAACACATGGACCACTAAGGAAAACGGATCTAAATCCTATACAGAGTCATCTTCCTTACTTAGCTAATATAAAAGCACCTTTAGCCACCAGGTTTCACTCCTTCAAAGTTCTCCCACAACACACACTTCCATTCCATTATTTCACCTGGATGGAAGAACACTGTTTTCCTCCTTCACTCATTTCAGGAGTGCACTCCTTACCAAACTGCCACCATCTGTCCCTTTTAGGCAGTCACCCGTATTTTCTTCGCTACTGATATTTCAACCACACATACCAGAAATGAAAACCTATTCAGAGCATGGTCTAGTCTCTAACGAGTTTGATTTTTTTATGACTTTGGTATTGGGTTTTTTTTTCCATTTAATGCACTGTACCTAAAATTATGAACCAGTGTAAACGGGGCTTACAACAGCTTTAGTGCTCTGGCCCCTAGTTCTATTTCAAACTGAAATCCCACAGATTTGAAAGAAAACATCATCAAACCCTTATTTTAATCAACAGTTTAATGACTTACCTGAATCAATAAGAAAACAAGATTTGTGCATTTTTCCAATAAAAAGTTCCAATCCTATAATAGCATAGATTATGATTACAAACAATACCAAAAGGGCAATATGGAGGAGGGGGACCATGGCTTTTATAATGGAGTTCAGGACAACTTGTAAACCTAAAAAAAAAAGAAAGAGGATACAAGATATGAACCATATTTCTATGTCCTGCTCTATCAGATTTTATATAATTACACATTATTAGAACTTAATGATACAGACATGCAGAGATAACCAGGTTTTTTTAAAACATCTAATGCCCAGAACAACAAAATGTTCCTGTAGTATAAAATCTTCGTAAGAATCTAAAACTTTCTTTCTAATTAGTTCCTCTGTTAATAAAGGTTATATAATAGAAGTCAGTGTTTGAAATGTGTCACAAGAATCTGTGGGTGCTTTTATAAAGAAAGGGCACGTAGTCACTGTGTGCCTGTAGGTCATTTTAGATGACCTTTAAGAAGTTCTGCGTTAAAACTACAACTTTGTGGCAAGTTCTGAGAAAATGTACACTCAGCCAATTGCAGGTCTGTTTGCTCTGAGGAGAAAAACATAGTTAACTGGGAAAACACATTTTTACTCTGAACACACTTATTCTTCCGCCATTTATCCCTTTCAAAACTGCTCTATTTTCTTTTTTACAATTAAATATTTATTCAACTTTTGACTTTACCAAAATGAATGAATCCCAGACTAACGAAGCTGCCACAGTACCAATGAGAATAAAATATGCCTCTTTTTTAACTTGATAGACTTCCTCTCTGACGTTTCGTAGGACTGCTTCTGTCCTCACTGAAGCCCTTTTGCCAAAAATCAATCATTTCCATGTAACAGTCCACGACATAATAAGCACAGAATTAGCTTTCTTCCTTTGACTGCCTTGGAAAGAGCTGAACTGTAAGCCATGAACCTCATATAGCCCAAATAGCTTCAATAATTAATAAAGCATTAAAACAGGAAATATCAGAAAATTCAACTGCTTCCCTTAAACAATATTGTTCTACTTTTTAAGTTTCCTAATTTATCTGCTAGCTCTGCTGAGATAAACAGAAGGCATCCATGTGCATTGGAGGGGGCAGGAAACACAAAATGTGTAATGTGCTCTGGCATACACTTACCAACATATAAACTATTTTAGGACCACCTACACTTTCAGATGCAGGCTTTTAGAATAAAAAAAAAAATCTGAATTTTATTTTCTAGTGTATTTGCATTTAACATGTAATTTACTTTTATATAAAGCTTCTAAGAAGGAAGTGTATTCCCCTGTCTGCTTATTGAACTGTGTAAGAAGATCATACACTGACTGAATTCACAATTCCTCGTTCAAACTGAAATGGGGTATCATTCATCTTGAAATTCACTTTATATACATAGCCAGATAACAAAAACTCAGCTTTATCCCATCTCATTTCTGTAGTGTCTGGAAGAACAAAGTTAAACAATCAGAGCAGTTACAATCCTCACTGCAATGGAAATAAAGAGAGCAGAGCTTACTGGGCACTCCTGATACAAGCCGGAGAGGTCGCAATACACGAAAGGCTCTTAGGGCTTTGACATCAAAGCCACCAGGTTTGCCACCCGAGTGGCTGCCACCGTCTGTTTCTTTGGTTAATTGTTCCAATATTACACTAAATAATCTAGAAAATGAGATGAAAGGTAAGGTCATCACTACCCATTTACCACGCAGTCAAAGATATTACTTTGGAAATTAGTTGAACTGCAGATCATTCTGAAAAGCTGTTCAGATGTCAAATTGAGAGGTATATTTACACATTAAATCATGACAGAAAGAGCTATGAGGTGCAAGACTTTATAATCCCTCTAGAGAATGAGGATCACGCAGTATCCAATAATTTAGCATTCAGCTTATACACACAGTTTGCTATTTTTAAATAAATTAAGCTACTTTGCCATTTTTGTTCAAACATTTTAGCTTTAACATTTGGAGAATTAATCTTCCCTTTAGAAGAAGAAATAGATAATAACTAAAACCATCTGGTTTAATTTTGGTGGAATACATGAACTCCAAGTGGCACAGCAGTACAATATTCTATATACAGTCAGCAGAAACTGAATATTTTAAAAACAATTAGAGTTCACCATTTAATAACATCAAAAAGACTTGTTTCTTACACATAATACCTCTGAGGAAAAATATATTCCCAGATGGCTCATTTATTATATTGTATTTTTTCCCTGCAGAAATGAATTAGTCATTCATTAGAACAGTTTGCAAGACAAGACTTTTATTTTGCTTTCCCACTCTTAGCAGCAATTTAAAGTGATGCATGTTCTTGAAATACAAATTAATCTTAGGTTTTTTTTAGTTTGGAGCTCCATTTCAGACGCACGGTTTTCTAGACTGCCACTAGACCACACAAACTGTGTTCTCCTTTGCACAGAGTGTGCAGTTCAATAGTTGCAGAGCTACACTTCTCCCGAAAGGATTATCAAGTTAATAGAGTTTTGCAATCATGAGAAATGTTCCACACTTGCAAAGGATGCCAGAAATGTGCAGGGTTTTAGTTTGGTGGTGAAAAGTTTTCACAACTCTGGTTAAGAACTCTGACACGCTGGATAGTTGCTTGAAATCACATATTATTTAATAGGTTGCCCAAACCAGATTATTGAAGGCTTTCCCCTCCCCCAGTAAGCAAGACCCATATCAGTCAATACCCATCCCTGGACTGCTTCGTTCTGCTTAGGAGAAAAACTCAGTCACAAAGACTCTACAGATGCTACAAGGAACAGCAGCAGCCCACATTTATACCAAATCCAGACACTGAATATCGGGTCCTGATCCAGCCCTAGAATTTAACAGAAGCATAATTGCAGGAAAACGACCCACCTCAATGATTTCAAGAGTGACTATTTATGCTCTAAAGACAGACATTATTAAAAAGACTTCTGAATCAAGTCCTGAATTCAGAGAACCTTTCAGCCTGTCACTTCATACAACATTCAGAAAATTAAAGGGCATAGGAAGGTGCTATGAAAGCTTTCTCTACCGGGACCTTATTCTTTCACAGAAGTCAATGGAGATGACGTGAGAGACCGTGCAGGTAAGTAGACTGCTCAAAGTAATTCGTACTCTGATGGGTTACAGAGAGAAGTGACAAAGAGTAGAAAGCATCACATTCACAGCTGTGTCTACAGCTCTGTCATTTTATGTAGTCCAGCTGAAACCAGGACATATGTCATTCCTAAAAAGCCATTAAAGTATAGAACTATTGATCTTCTTTATTGAAATTTACATTCATATTCCTCTACCAAAGTTTAAAGGTTTAATTGCAACTTGATTTTAAAAATGTCTCTATATGTGTTTCCCTTTTGCTTGTAGAGATTTCTTTAGGTATAATTAAGATTAATGCATTTGGACTGCTCCAGTTTCTGCTGAGAAAGCAAATTTCAATAGATTCAATATAGGACATCATGACAGCTCTTTCAAAGCTATTAGAATACCTAATGAAATTTCACATTGAAGTTAGTCAAATGGAATCAGGTCCAGAAGTGATTCCATACCCACCTTGGGTTATATATGAAAATCAATTTTTCACTGGGCTTTTAGGTATTAATTAAATAAATGGGACTCATGCTTGCTTAATCATGTAGGTTGTGTTCTTACTGAAAGAACAAACACATTGCTCACAGTTTTGTCAGTGTGACACGTTATGAAAGGTCCACCTTGTCTTAAAGGAAGGCTGATGACAACCTGCAAAATAGTTTATATTCCAAACTTGTGCGTTCGAATTACGACTTAATCTTAGTGTGATATTTTAGGCATTTGATAAGATATAGTCCTTTTTTATTCATAATTTCAACAAATCCGGTGTGAGCATTTGACCTAACCACACTTAGCCTCCAATAATGAGTGTTTTAGGAATTAGTGGAAAATTTTTTAGTTATCATGTATTTAGGACACAGCCAAAGATAGAGGTCATGTTAATTAGACTGCTCCAGGGTTACTGTAACTCTGTGGTCACTTGACAAAAGGGAAGAGGTCCATTCAAGTGACTGCTTGGCAAGGGAACAGAGCTCGTGTGTGACAGTCTCCAACCTGCCCACCAAGCTTCCCCTTCAGGCACAGAGGCCAATCTGTTGAGAATGACCTGACCTGATGAAGGATCTATTTATACACAGATTCTAGTCCTGGACCAAAACTGCCTGCATGCCAAGGGACTGGCCCAAATACAACCTTCCCAGTAACATTTAGTATCTCATAATCAAATAGTTACAAATCAGGCATTCTTATATTCATAGCACTTACCCAAATTTAACAATGCTTTACCACAAATTCCTTTACTTAGCATCTCTTTCTTTCCCTTTATGCAGTGACAACTTAAAAGCAGCACACACTCTAATTTCTGGGCCTTTTCAATTACAGGCAACCCTTGATATGGTTTGAATTTAAAAATGACATTAGAATTGCACACTGCAAACCAAGGTTGTGTTTGCTACAACATACAAATTTATACATGGATAATGTTCTCCATGTTCTAGATAATTCATATTTTTAGCAAACAAAATTTACAGTACTGGTTAAACAGTTTTTTAACATAATCTCCACAATATTTAGGAAATTGGTGAATATATATCTCAAGATAATTCCCTAGATAGCTGAAGGTAGGCTGTAATGAAGTAGCACAACCACTGACATGGAGTTGCTGACAAAAAAATTATTTATCATAAGCAGGTGCATAACATAAGTGTGAGATGTTCCACTCTTCTGAACCTGCATAAGGCCCAAGCAGTCCCTTCTCTGGGGCAAAGAACAAACTCTCCAAGGTTTCCTGGTATGGCAAGGTACACAGGGTAAAGAAAAAAAGGCATTTTTAGTGTACATTCTACCCCAGGCAAGTCAAAATCAGATCTGTATCTGGGGCCTGATGTGCAGCACCCGATTTTATTCAGATTTTGGGAATATCAAGGAATCACCATGTTAATTCTGTCTCCCCAACTACTCTTCTCCACTTTGAAACATGTGGGTCCTCCAGAGTCTCTGTTGAATAGATAACTGCAGTGAAGGGTTAAACAAATAAATGAAATAACAATGCACAGTCCTTAACAGATCAACATATGGAAAGACACCAGGAGTTTACCTTGAAAAAATCAGATGGAAAAGTTTCTGAAAGGCAACTCTGGAAATCTCCAGCAGCACTCAGAATTCCCTGGGAACTCCTACTATAAATGCGATGCAGTCTATAGCCACAAATAGCACTGAAAACTTTTAGGACTTTTTAAAATTTTTTCACTTAATTCATTATTTTACTCCAAAGAAACAGAAATCCAGCATAGGCTGTTATTCACAGGCAAACAGACCTATATCTACCTCACTGTAAAGAAAATTTTTAGTATTTGTATAATGAAAGGTAAGTTACTTACCCTACTATTACTATTACAAAATCCAATAAATTCCATCCGTTTCTAACATATGCATTGGGGTGTAATAATAATCCATATGCTATAATCTTCAAAAATGTTTCAACTGTAAAAATTATCAGGAAGGCATATTCTACTTTTTCCTGTAGAAGACAAAAAAAGTACAATGAAAGACAATGAATGTAACTGCTCTTTTTCACTATTCACAATTTGCAACAAGTGGGTACTGATCAGGACTTAGGAAATACATTCATGGCAGTTTATTTCACAGGTTTTAATTGCATAACACTTAATGATACCTGTAGTGACAAGGTTATAATTATATAATTGCATGAGATTTTCTTGGTTTTACATTCTGTGAGAGGAAAAAAAAAGCTGTTTCTGCAAACATGGAAGCATACTGCACCTTTGCTTAAGCAAAGTCCCATCCAGGTCAATAGGACTCTCTGCATTCATTAAAACCAGCAAATGCTGTAGAAAAGAGCCCTGGAAATATCCTTGGAAGGTAAGCAGTGGTATACATACTTTCACCACTCAAAAAGTTTTAATTGTTTAATATTTAATTTTACACTGTCTTGCACCTTTTCAATCTTGATATGGAAGCTTGCACTGACTTACTCTCCCTTCCACATCACCAGAATTTCTTTAAAATACCCTATTATGTTTGAAGAAATGTTAAGGTACTGTGCCACAGCTTCATATCATTGAAGCTCCAACATCAGATTTGTTTCAATGGTTTTTTTATACGTTATTAGTTTTCGCATTTTACCAAAATTCTTATTTCAGAGCTATACACTGAATCTCTTTTCCTAGCTAACTAGATATTTTAGAAAGAAACCCCCAAGAATATTATTAGCATACTTGATTTGGTAAATTTTAGAAGCCACCGCTATCAAAACAGAGCAGTTAACATCTCTGTTCTTTTTACCATCAGACATGATCATTTCATCATTTTGTATAACATTTTATTTACTTATCTGTTGCTACTCAAATATTACACCCAAGAACAAAAGGCACAAAGAGTATGATTCATTTTTTAAACTTGTTCAGGAACACATGATGTTGCTCATTTATCTCATACAAGGTTAATTACACGACTAGAACTGCTCAGCCAGGATTACAATCTTCTACTATCGTTACTCAAATAGAGCACCAACGTTACACACAAAAATACATTATCCTTATTTGTTACACACAAAAATACACATTCCTTATTTGTCACACAGCTTGGCACTTTCATACACAACCAAAGGAAAAACCAAACCTTGCAACTTAAACAAAGATCTTGATATTCTTGTGTGCAAATCTTTAATTTGGGCTGCTAGATTTCTTTTCCTGCCAAAAAGGCCATTTAGGATGGTTATGTACAGGATGTGATATATTCATTTATAAATGACACTGGTGAGTTAACAGAGGCACAGGGTTATCAATAAACTCCTCTCCAGGTCTTTACCTGCCACAGGCAGCACCCTGGGATCTCTGTGTCAGGTAAGGCTCTCTTATTGCAAAGCAAGGATTCCTGGATCTCATCCCCTGCTCAGCTCAGTCCTACACCCCTGCCTTTTCCCCTCCTTTGAGTACACTTCATAAACACTGTAGAGCTCCATCCAAGGCTCCTCAGCTACTCTGCATTTTGTGTGAGATCTTCCAGCCCAGGGAAACCAATGGACATCCTCCTTCTCTTCAAACTTCTAATACTTCTTTTAAAATTGTCCCTTCCATTTACCCATCAATTTATCACCAGTCAACGAGGACAATTGCTGGATAACAAGAGTTGAGAACAAATGTGAATGGCTTGTGCACCAAAATCCATCAGATCTCTTCAGTTAGAGAGCACCACAGAGATTACAATAACATGAATTAGCAGCATTCCCGAGAAACACACTCGGAAATGCTTAAATACAGGAAATCCTACCACATACACATTCCACAATAACAGCTATTTCTGTCTCCCTGCATATAAATAAATTTGCAGCTTGGTTATAGAAAGATAAATAATGTAGGAAAACATAAGGAAGACAAAAATATTATGGCTGTCATTTGCCATGGGCAAAATATATACCAAAATCATAGTAGTAAAAGAAAAAGTGACACAAAATATTTATGTTTCACATATGCCAAATTTCAATAGCTTCTTTACTTACAAGGAACAGAGGATCCAGGACTGGATGGGACCTTCTGAGCCAAAATGGCCTCATGGGTCCCTATGTCCAGTGTCCTATTTTATAGGCAACCATGCAATTTAACTCCATCTATGAACGTACCAGTTCCATCCTGGTAAAAACCATCTTTGCTCTTCACTGCTCCCCTTCAAATAATATTCCAATGTTCTTCTGCTCTCTGAGTTAAACACCAGCCCCAGTGCCAAAGTTACACAACTTTGTTAATGGTCACACAGCCCTGCAGCTCATTTTAATGTGACAGTTCAAATCTGAACAACTCTGCCCTGTCATTTACCATCCATCTTTGAAAATTAATATTGGTCTCATTCCTGCTTATTTCATTTCTTTTATGGAAGCAGGAGTGTTATTTCCTAACAGTATTGCAGATGTTCCATTAGAGTCATGTGGAATGTAGGACAATCTCATTTTTAAACCCACCAGTGGGCTTAAGGTCAGTGTGTGTCACTTCACAGATGGACCATAAGAAACCTTGACAGCTGCACCAACAGCAGCCCCATGAAACTCAGCAAGCAAAAATGGGAAGTGTTGCACCTTGGGTTAAATAATCCCACACCAATATGGCCTGAGAAAGGACCTGGAAGTCACAGTGGGCACTAAGTTAAATATGTGCTCATTGTAAATCAGACAAATTCCATATCTTCACTGTTTCATTTTTCTTCCCTTCCCGCTTTTCTCCCTTTAGTGCTCTCACACACTCTATTTATTTATTTATCTTTAAAGCACAACTTGTGTGTTCCACGGAGGCCAGATGAATGGCTTGGCCCCACAGTTAACAGCATTCAAAGTACAGGCTGTGCTTTCTTTACAGACTGTTTGGCTCTTTAATAAGTAGGCAACCAACAGCTGTTCTCCCACAAACTGCAGAGTTAACAACCTGCTCACCCTCGGGAAGGTTCTGGCGGTCTCTTCTCACACTTGGATAATTTCTTGCAGGTCACTCTGGACATCAATTTTTGCCTCTGCAACCCTGATACATCTGTAGGCCACACATCACCTTGTATGTCCAGAGCTTAAGCAACCGACTATTAAATGTTAAATAACATTTAATTTTCAGTACTAACGAAAGAGCTGTACAGGCAGGGTTGGTTTGTGAAAATAAAACTAAAAAAGTAAGAGAGAAATTCAAAATACCGACTGAAGATTGCAGTTCTAGCAGGATATGATGCACACATTTATCTGCTCTCTTTTCTCTACAGTTGAGAAATCATATTTTGTTCAAATTAGTTGATATCTTTAAATGAACACATAATTTCATTCAAAATGGAAGTAGGAACACCAAAAAAGAAGACAACTAAACAAAATAAGAAGGGAAAACCTACGAGCATGTATTAAGTGCTTGCAAAAGAAAATCTCTGTTAAAAGAAACCAAGAAGGCAGTTTTGGTTCTAAGAAATTGCACAGATTAAAGTAGAATTTGCACATAATTTCTAATATCTATTATAGCATTTAGTTCTACACTGCATCACAAAACTAGCAGAAAAAACTGACAGCTGTAAACTAAAGAAGATACGAAGCACAACAATATGTCTGTGTTCTGAAGGATCTAATCCTGAGGCTGTATAGATTAATAGTTGTTTGTTCACTGATTTGATAAAGCTAGGTCATCTCTCCTCACAGGCAGCTGATTCCAGCAAGGCTGTCTGACACTTTTGTTAATGCTGCTCGAAATCTTCAAGTCTCAGCAATCTTTTCTGAATATATGATGCAACAGGACTGAGAAGATAAACTGCCTTTCTCATGGAATCCACGGAGTTCCCCTTTGATATTGATCATGTAGCACAAAACAAAGGCTACCCTTACCCTATGAGTTTAGGTGGAATCATTAGAACTTCATTTTCTCAAAAAAAAAAAAAAAGGAAAAAAAAAAAAGCAAGCATTTGCTTTCTTATTTTAAGTAAATCAGCTTAGCAGAAACCCTGTTGCTCAGGAAATCTTTTTTCCCCCACCCTATCCAGATGGTGTACATTAGTCATCATTTATTATCTTCATATTTTCAAAATCTCTGAAAGAAATATGCAAAGCTACTGTTACATGTCATGACGTGACACACCAAAATTCTGCATTTACCTTAAGATGTTCCACAAGAACACCATTTCAAAATAGCAAGTCACTAATTTGCAAAACCTTAATCTATTACGCTAGGTAATTAAGTCTTACTATATTAAAATTTCTATTCCCTGAGCATCAGAGATGGGAATTTTTCTTAACTGAGGAAATAAATGTTTGTATCCAGACTAACAAACATGAATCAGAGTAAAAACTGCTTAGCAGCTAAAGTGACTCAATTCAAGCAAATTAACCAGACTGATCAACTTTCTGAAGTTTAGACATAACACAAGATACTTTTACATTATTGATTTAGGGACAAAAACAAAACCAAAAAAAAAATCACATGCTGTTTAATCAGTTGTGTGATTGATATTTTGACAACATATATAAAGCCATTTATCTTTTGACAATCAGCCATTCTTTCAAGTTCTGGCACTGGGAAAAGACGGTATCTATAAGACAGAAAAGTAACTTGAGTTTTGAATTTCAAAATATAATGATTTAATTTTTCACTTTGTATACCCATATTCCCCTGAAAATCATCTGTGACCTGCACCACAGTAACAATTTTAAAAACAGGAAAGTAAACCTATTTATTCCCACACATGAAAAAATGTTATAGCAGTTTCCCAATACAAAAAATGAAACAAAAATGGAATCCACACACTCGGCAAAAAGAAATCTATATACTTGCCTTTATTTCATCAACCTTAAAAGCAGAAACAAAGTAATGTACTTCCAAGATTAGACATGGAAATTACTCTCTATTTATTAGAGGAATTGGAATTATTTATCACTCAACAATTTGGTGGTAACTGTTGGATTAACTGTGCCTTTAGACACATAACAACAAACAAAGAGGGCGAGTTTGAAAAACATATTTTAAGGATTCATATCCTGATCAATCCAATTAAATCATGTTTCAGCATCCTCATCAGTCCTGACCCACTGGAGGGAACACAACCACTGCTCTCTGCTCTGTCAGCTGCCTGCATTACTTGTAAGTGCAGCTTTGCTTCTGACAGTGCTCTGCAGCAACTTTAGAAAACATAATTATATACACAAAACTATACTCCTTTAATACAGACCTGGGCAACAGACATTGATTCCATACTTCAACTGCACATTTCATGTACATGAAACGAGACTTTTTTATGTTTGAATACATGTAAAATCCAGGGCAAGACTGGGCAGGAATTTGGCATTAGGCCCAGAAATATCTCCAGTCTTTTGAGGGACTTTATAGGACACCATCACATTACTGCAGTTCCAGATGCTCTGACATTTCGGGCTGGTGCATCTGATGGCAAGGTTGATACTTGAAAGTCAACACCAAATGCAAACACCATACTGAGGAGCAGAAATAAGTAGGTGTTACACAGCATGAACATTCTTACACCAGTTCTACGTGAAATGAACGGGATTTCACATTCCTAGTACCACTGCCAAGCAACAAACCTCACTCACAACATTTTTACTGTTTTCAGAGAGGACACAAAAATCTTTTCATCTTTTTTGAACTGAGGATTCACAGTCCTGTCACAATTAACAACAGTTCCACCCTCCAGATCTCAAGCAGGCATTTGTGTTTGCAGGAACAGAATAAAGCCATTTATCATCTCAAATACTGAGCACAGCAAAGGAACAAAATGGATGTGCAAGCTATATGCTGAGGTGTAATTAAAATTAACTGCAATTAAGTTTCTTTTTATCAATGCAGTTTGAAGGAGAATTTGAATAACTTACATCACTGAAATAGTATCTCAATCTTCAAAGGCAGTTTTAGTTTTACTTTCATCTGACAGGTTCTGGCAGACAGAGGTAGATGAATAAGCAGAGCATATTTAACACTGATAACTTTTTTCATTATTTCCTGCAAGCATTTCCTCTAAATGCACTGTAGACCTGCATTTCATCTCTGAGTGTGATTGCTTCTCATATTCTTAATCATGTATTTTGCACTTACGTTGTAACACAATAATGGAGATGTAAACACCTCTGTTCTGTAAATAAGCATTTGTACAGAGAGAAAAATGTTGTGTTCAAATTACAATTTTTCACACAGATTACAGGCATCTATGTGGATCCACGCTGGTTTTATTCACGTAATAATTCTATTTAGCATACACTAAGTATTTTCTGTTCATAATACTAAATAGAAAAAAAACCAACTTCTTTGTCTGTTTTTCTCCTGTATTATACTTGAGCAGAGCTCTGCTCTGGGACAGGTAATGCAGAGCTTTCATGAGCAACAGCTGGGGAAAACAACAGACATCCACTCAGTGTGTATATTATTAAATCCACTATTGGCACAGACAACCCTCCTGCTTCACGTTGTTCTGAGGAAATGAGGCAAATGGTGTGATTTTGAAAATTTGATCATAAATAACTAAAAGCATAACTGACCTCCTACAAATTGACCATCTACTGAAAAATTATTAACAAAGGGACAACAAACCAATCATTTGGCAATGACTGCATTCCTGCAAGGTGTAAAAGGCAGGCTGCAGAAATGCAAGCAGTCAGTGACACGTGAGCTTCAGTCCTAAATCCTGTCAAAGTCTGAGCACAGTATTCCAAAGAACGGCTCAAGTGAAAGCAGGCCAACTAAGCAACAAAGAACATAACTGGAATAAAACTAATTCACTTGGGTGTCCTTCTGCCCTCATCTAACTGATGATATTCGGGAAAACAAGAGCAGCACAATAAGTGGAAGAGAATATTTGTGTATACTCGCACATGGTCTCATCATTTTCCTTACATAGTTGAATAGAAGCAGTGTCAAGTGATGAATTAAACCTTCATCTAGTCATAAAACAGCATTAATGTTAAATATGTTTTGATATTTGCTATCAATTTTATTTATTTACAAGACAGCAGGTTTTGGCCAGAAACCAGGGTATGAGAACATTAGTAGGTCTCAGATAGCTTAGTGAACATATTCAAATTCTGAGAATTTAAAAATCAAGAGAATTTTGTAATCCTTATGAATTCACTCTCACCATGCAGAAACCCACAAGTAGAAAACAGCCAGGAACACTGACAACATTAAATCCTCTACTGAATTTATTTTTATTTTACATATATTTTGCAGCTAGGAAAACTTTCAGATGTTACAAGACCGGTAACAAGTCCACTTTTTGTGTGGGAAGTGTTTTGTAGATAGAGACTTCCCAGAACATTAAAAGAGAAACAAAAATAAAAACCCAAAAAACCAAGGCCAAGATAGGTTAAAATAAAACCAAAAAAACCACGACTCCAAAAGCCAAAATAAATAATTTTTCCTCAAAAGAGAAAAACTACAGACTAAAATCTCACCAATCAAATCAACCTGTATTAATTATTTCAGCATTTCACTACGAAACAGATGAAAAAAATAATTTGATTTAAAAATACTCCTGTGTGAGCTCTTTCCATACTTTTTTGCTAATCATACTTCAGAAACATATATTGAGACCACTCATGTTTCTTAAACTGCTGTCATAAAAACTTTTGGCTGTCATAAAAGCTTAACTACTCTGGTGGTGCTGCGATAGCCTGGATTTAAACCTACCCACTGCCCATGTCCATTTTTTCCCTGGTTTTCCAACCAGTGTACTTCTTTCTTTGACACAATCCTGAAACGTGCAGGAGTGGCTCTCACACCAGTTATGGCTGTTCTGTGCTCAGATTTTCTCTAGGTGAGCTTGCCAAAGCAAAAGTCTGTCCCAACAGAGCAACAATGCTCCGAGTTGCTCAGAAGGAATATCACATCCCAAATGAAAAGAGAGGGAGAAGACCCAAGAGGTAAGGGTTTTGTAGGTTGGCTATTCATTCACAGCTCTATAACAATCCAGTGCTGTGCTTTAAGAAGGTCAAGGACTTTCTGTAAAAACCATTAAAACAATATGGAGAACAGATCGGGTCTGTGGTTCTGTGCTGATAGCATCAGCCAGGAACAGAACAATGACATTCCTTGAGGAGGTGGTTTCTTCCCTAGATTTATTCATCTGATTGCAAATCTAATTTCCACTTTCATTAGGAAAGAACTGGACAAAACTGATAGAACAGCTTCGTCACGATGCTTCACTCATTAATCTGTCAGATATATGACTCCATTCGCTCTTTGCTTTTGTCAGTTTAAAAACAACAGAATGATTTGTTAAGAACGTACCCAATGGGACAGTTTGTTTTTCTAAATACCTTTAGTAAGGTAGAAACTTGCATTATGTAAAGCTTAATAATTTAGTTTGGTGGGGTTTGGGTTGGTTTTTATTTGTTTGGGTTTGAGGGTTTCTTCGTTGGTTGGTTTTTATTACAGTGGAAAAGGTTTAAGAAATGCCCACGAATAAGGCTTTCAAAAACTCAAACATGTCCTGGTCTGACCTTGAGGTGAATACAAAGGGAGGACATGGTTAGGCCTATTACTTCATTGGAATTTTTCTAATCATCCTTCTCAAGTTCCAAATGGAAGAGCCCCAGACCAGTGGTCAAACTGGGAGCTATGTCCTACACTTGTGGCCTACTATTGCCCCTTGACAAGCAGCAGGATCAAGAACATCTTCTTCAACCCCCTGCTTTTGGAGAGCAGTCAACTTCCACGACCAGGATTGGGTATCTGTATCAGGACTGGCTACCGAATTAAAATGTTAAAAAATAATTAAAGGGCTTTTAAAAGTACTAGACAATGTGAATCCCTTACAATGTTAAGAAATTTAATCAGAGAAATCTGTATTTAGTTGTTTCTCTTTAATACATCTTGACATCAGATCAGCACTGGAATTTCATACAGAAGACACTGAATGCAATACATGATGTGGATATGATGATTCTATACTGAGAGGAAGATATGATTGGTAAAAAAGTTCCAGTGTGAAATACCTAATGCCCTTCTGAGAACTACGTGCTGCATGCTCTATTATCCCTTCACAATTCTTTTCTTTTAGAAACAATTTCTTAACTTCTTGAATATAGTTTCATTTACTCTATATATTTGTTAACAGGTAAAACAAAATATTGCACTAAAAACCACTCAAACAGATCTAGGAAGACCGCATTATTTATGAGCACACAACCTGCCAGAGCACCAGAAGTCATAAACTACAGAAATGTCAACAGCAATGTTGCTGATGAAATACATTTCCAACTAAAGGAGAAGGCAGGATAGAATACTCCTGGTAGACACTGGTCAGAACAACAATGTAAGGAAACAAAAAATGCATTTATCCAAACTGACGGGAAAGTGGTCTGTGGTAGCCATGAAAATGTTAAAGCACAACTTTATCCTTGATTGTCTCAGTTTGCTGAACAACTTCTCCCTCGTAGTTTTCTTCTCCTGTGGTAGTTTTCGAGCCAAATCCTTGAGGTGTCAATTTAATAAAAATTTTATTTAACAGTCAAAAATCAAATAATGCACTAATAAAAGACTTTGTTTTGAAAGAATATCTCATAGTAAATTCCAGATATGCGAAATATAATGTGGCTGTAGAAACCGGTATTTCCCTGCAGCCGTAAAATAAAGGAAGATTCCCATTTTGTGTATCCACTAAGTATTTGGATAATTATGAAAGGGAAGATCTCTATAGTTCTTTCAACTTGAACACGAGGCTAAATGAACATAGAAACATTTTCATCACACATCGGAGGGTTGGATTGCTCTGGTTGTTCCATAACAAAAAAATGCAGATGTGTAGAGAAAATACAAGGGAAATGTGCTCTTTTGTCATGCCAGTGTCTAACTGTCCCTTTGCTCCACTGCAAACAGAGCTCATGGACAAGAAATATTAAAAGGTGGAATAGCTCTCTGTAAATACAGAGGAGCTGCAAGAAAAATTCAAAAAATAGCACAGCTAAACCAACAATCTGTATCCAGTCTACAAACAAGACCCATGATATACCTGCTTTAATTTCAGCAGTGTTCAGGTACAACCCTGATACACTCTTACGAAAATTCATTAAAAATTCAAACACATTTAGCTGGTTTCTAGTAACAGCACCACCATGAAGCTTTCCTGTTTTCTTCGCTCTAACCATGGTAGAAAAGTGTTGAACACTAAATATACCAATATTGAAATAAAGGAACCCATGGAATACTACATGGAATAATACATTGCTAAGGATCAGGAAAACTTACCACAGTAGAAACAACTGAAATACCTGAATGAAGTTGAAAGTATTTCTATTCATTTCCTCTGATCTTCAGATCAAACCTTAGTGATAAAAATCTTCAGCTTCTGATAGAAAGGAAAATATGAGTCTGTCTGCCCTAAAGCCAAATTTCTTGCTGCTTTATGGATGAATCAGTTTTCCCTCTATCTTGTGGAACCTTGCTAACATTATTTAAGGTCCCTCCAGTGCCTGCTAGAATTACAATTCCAGATTCTGCAAATGCTTCTAAGTGCATCTTTGTAATCACTAAGTTGCAATGCAAAATCATTTTCTTCCTTTCATTCCCATACCATTTGGCATCCCAGGAGATGTATTTAGGTTTTGAATGTCTTATTTCATTTTCCGCTTCTCCACACAGAACACTTGATCAAGAAGATTATTTTGTTATTATTCCCATCTGAACTGCATCTAAGCCTGTTTTAATTTATTTCCCTATTTGGAATATCAGTTTTGATTTCCAAAGAACTCACTCTCCACAACAATATATTCCTAAGTGCTCTGTCACTGTTTCAAGTTCAGTTCTATTATCACTATAAGACAGTTCGAGTACACCAACACCTGCTTTTTCTCCACCCATAAAACTGCTTTCCAGCTGATATAGAATGCCATAGTCCCTATGATTTTTATCCCATCTATTCAGTGGAATAGCCCCTAAAGCACGTTTATAAACAGTGTTCTTCAAAGGAATTACATGAAACAAGAGCCATTACCTCCCTTTTGGAAAAATTAGGCTTTTCTCCCTACAGAACCAAAGTCTCTATTATTCCCAAGTAGGCAAGAAAAAAAAAATATTATTTTGATCAGATAAAAATCACAGAGACCAAGAGCCAAAACCAATTTTTTTTTTCCCTCTTTCAGCTATATGTGCAGAATTTAAAAACCATGCATTTACTGAAGGTCACAGAATCATCAAGGCTGGAAGAGACCTTCAAGATCATCTGGTTCAAATATCAACTCATCACCACCATAATCACCCCTGAACCATATCTCCATGTGCCACATCCAGATGCCTCTTGAACACTTCCAGAGATGGTGACTGCACCACCTCCCTGAGCAGCCTGTTCCAAAGCCTAACCACTCTTTCAGTGAATTGCTTTTTCCCGAATATCTAATCTGAACCTTCCCTGACACAATTATATGGCCATTTCCTCTTGTCCTTTCTCTTGAGATATGGTAGAGGACAACATTCTCTTTTAAGGGAGTTTTAGAGCGTGATAAGGGCCCCTGAGCCTCCTTTTCTCCAGACTAAACAACTTCAGCTGCTCCTTGTAGGATTTTCTAGAGCCTTTCCCAGCTTCACTGCCCTTCTCTGCACACATTTCAATGCCTCAATCTCCTCTTGAAATGAGAGGCCCAAAATTGAACACAGGATTCGAGGTAATCTGATTGCCTAAGTAAAGATATTTCACAGCCAGAAGAGCCAAACTGAAAATTCTATTACTCTCCCACTGTTTCCGTGATTTGAAGACAGCTCTAAAAATTGTTTTATTCTAATTCAGTGAGTGTAACTAAAATACAAACCTTTGTACCTTAATGGCCTAGGAGTTGCTGACTATGGAAGTCAGTTTATATTGCATATTGGTTCTTAAAATGCCCACTGAAACATTTACAAATATTTTTACAATCCACTATTACACATTGAATGGCCAGTAAAAATACTGGAAAAATGGAGGTCTGAAAATTAGTCCTTAACATGGGAGGAAGACTAACAGGAATTTACAGTCCACAGCCTTAATTCAGAATCACTTTGGAGTCAGCAACCATCATTTTTTGCTTCCTTTTGCAAACTGACCATTTGACATCACAAGTTTTCTGCCCTGATTCCAACACCAGTCCCTCGAATCCGAAAGGAGGGTCCTCATCTCCACAGAAAAAATGCCCAATACTCTGCAAATCAAGTCTTCAAAGTGCAACAAAATGCTTTAATTAAAGCTATTTTCCTTTGCTTAGTGCTATTTCTAATTTATGATTTGCCAAAGGCAGTGTTTTACTCGTGTTTCGATGGAATACTTAGCACAGCGTGAAAGAGATGGCATCTCCTCTGTAGCAAAAGTGAAAGGTTGACTTCTGCCCTGGGCATCTTTTACTTTTTGTGAAAGCTTAGAGGTAGAAACTGAAGCATGATAATTGAACCTTGGAGGAAAAAGTAGTGACATTATAAGAACTGCTTCTGTCAAGTGATAAATATCCTGTGCTACAATATATTTAATTTGTACGAATAAATTCATAGTGTTAATAAAGATTAAAAGGTAGTTATGCCATACAAAATGGGACATGTCGGACATGCAGACAGTTTGTAGACCCCACTTATCATTCCAAGTAAAGGTGCGGTTACTATATGAAAATAAAAAGGAAAATTCATCTAATCTTTTTTTAAAAATAATTCCGCATTTACATTTATTATACACGGCACATTAAAAAGGTGCTTTTCCTATTCTCCAGCGCCCAAGGCATAAACCTGAAAGTGCCAGTGGAAATAACAAATGATGTAATAGAAGTGTGTAAAACCTGAGGCAATAATACGTCGCAGTCGGGACCCGATGGCTCTGCTCAAGTGACACACACATTTGCACTCAGAAGTTTTGCCTTTTTTTTTTCCTTTGGTTAAAGCTACCACAGCAGCATTCTCCTAGTGAGGTGTGTCAGAACCAATGTAGCTGAATGTAGTTCACTGTAATTGAAAGTAATTCATGCTGTCACATTTACTGTAACGAGAGGTCACATCTCCAGGGCCATAAATGTTGTTCACAATAATCGTAACTGACACCTTCCTCCTCCTTCAGGGAAATTCAGCCATATTACATGGCTTACTTCACATCCTTTTTAAGCATCTGAACTTTTTTATGTTTGGCTGGTTTTGTGGTTTGTTTTGGGTTTATTGGTTTTTTAAGCTAAAAACGGGCAAAAATACCAGCAACAAATTCTGCATTGCGCACGGTGATAAAGTCATCTGCCAGAAAAGTATGTAACAATAATTATAATTACCCTGATCTCCAAAAATCCTACAGATTACTAAAAATTGTGACCTGAAATCTGGGTATTCTGGAAACAAAAACTGTTCTTAAATTATAAATACATATAGGCCATATTCTAAAAGAACAAGTAAAATACAACACACTCTGTAATGACTCCCTGAACTACACGCGTTAATTTCTTACCAATGCTTACATATATTACAATTTAGGAATCATAAAGCCCCACAGTACACCACGTACTTATTTTGGAACATTTAAAGTCCATACTGACATGCCAGGGAATGAACTTCTATTTCCAATATGACCATATATTTCAAACCTGATAACTCAACTATGACACCATTTCCTTTTTAAATATTAACCAGTTATTTAGGGGTTTATATTATCTAAGTCTAAATCTTTCGATCCTTATTTGACAAAGCTACACACCTGAAGAAGGCTCTTCAAAGCACTGAATGTATGTGCACTCCATAATTAACACAGTGTACAGAAAGTGGAAAGGTTTTAATCTGCATGCTTAGTTGATCCTGAATTATAGTTAAAAGATGAGAGAAGCTGAAGAAGGAAAAGTGCAATGTAAAAACACACTGGTAAGATTACGATGTGCTTGTTGGCCAGAGAATAATCTAAGTTTCTTAGTTTTGTTTTGGTTGGGTTGACCAAGAATCTGGGTTTTCTCCTTGAAAAGTTAAGTGACATCTTAACTCAGAATTAAAAGCTTAGGGTTTGGGTTTTTTCTAACAGAGCCTTATGGGAACACAAAATACAAATTTTCATTTATTCACAACAGCAATTGATAATATAAATGATAAAAAGCTTCACTGATGACTCTCAGAATTATGTATTGAAGAACTGAAGAAGCCAAAAACAGGAACACAGATTCATTTCTACAATAGGTTGGAATAATGCTATTTTTTGAAGGCAGATTAGCCTTAAAGTTACAATTATTTGAAATGGAGCATAACTCCACAAGAAAATCAGTTGTTTGATTTCCTCTGGCATAAGTCAGTAATAATGCTACTGAAATCAAATAAATGAGATGAGTATAAGAATTTTTGAAGAATCGACATTGAAAGACTCCAGACTTGCTACTATCACAGAACACAACTCTTCAGGCATAAATAAAATTGATTCTTTTAGAGAACAATTTTTCTGTTGTCTGACAATGTTATTTAATTTTGGTGAGGCATCCAGCAATTGTGCAATTTCCTGCAGTAACATCGGGTGTAGAGATAAACAAAACATTGCTCTGAGTCCTGCAGTAAAAGTCTGCTGAAGGACCTACTCCTACTCTTCAACAGTAAAGAAACACCAAAACAACAAATGCATGACCTCACTGCAATAAAAAAGTCATATTATGCTTATTCTTCTTACTTATGATTAACCTTGACTGTTACATTTTTCGCAACATCACTCAACATTTCTCTGAAATAAATCCAGGTTTTGCTTCCAAACAGGTAAGCACTTCATGTTTCATTATTACCACACTATTACATAATATTTGTCCTGCACCAGTGTCTACAACAGCCTTGATGGTGCTTGTTGTGCCAAACACATTATCAACAAAGATAAAAACATTATTTACATTTAAAGTAGTTCTCCATCTCAGTCTTAACTGCATTATAATTCCATCCGTTTCTCACTCTGTATAAAGGCACTTTAGCACCTCTACCCAAGTACCCCATTGATTCCTAATTTTGAAGGTTATCATTAATCTATATATTTCCAATTTATTATCACTAATAAATATAGTTAAATTAGTATAGTTAAATTACAGTTAAAATTTATATAAATGTAAACAATAAATATAGAAAGTATATTCCAGTATATCACCATTGCCATTAATACCACAGCACCACAAAAAGTATACATAATTAAATAACTATGAGCTTTTCTAACTCAGGAAGTGACTTTTGCTTTAGAAATACTCACTTTTCTGTTCTATAAAGAATAAGGCAGAAAGTAAAAAATACATTTAGATAATAAAACATGCACTCCTGTTGAGTCCTATGAACTACAGCTACACAAAGCAGGTCTATTTCTTTCTTAGGACTTTTTATATACTTCAATAAACCATCAATCACTAATTTGAAAGGTTTTGGTGAAAAGAAGCAGCAGTACTAATTAACCAGTCTGCCTAAACTCTGAGTATTTCATGTTTTTGCAGATATTCTAAAGCTTATTTTTGTACAATAATTTCACAAAGAGTATACAGTCTAATACTTTATTAGGGTTGGGGGTAAATCGAGACAATATGCCAGTGAATTCAAATTTGCCCCTTTTTCCTACTTTATTTCTTCATTCTTCGCTGCACTCTTTTCCAGCAGATTTGACAGCACTGAGATGTGAAATTGTGGGGCCAAATCCTGCCAAAATGAATGTCCTGTTCACTCCTACTGGAAGTCTGTTCCCATATCTCACCCCTCTGGCATTTAGAAAGCTCTTCTAATCACTAATGTAACTTTACCCACAGCTAGTTGATACCCAGTTGTTCTTGTGCCAACACTACCCTTTAGCTAGAGCAGCTTTCCTCTCCCCCTCATGTTCCCCCACTGAAATTCTCTCTCATTCTTCAATTTTCCAAGCTGAAAAATGTCATGCTGTTAGTTCCCTCTTATGAAATAAGTTTTCTTTATACAGTCATCCTATTATCCTTCCTCTGCACCTATTTATTTGAATTGATCCACAAGAGGATGATTAATTTACCCTCTGTCAGAAAGCAATTTCCACACTGTGACGAAGTATGCACATAAATCTGTTATGTAACTTTAAAATATGAATTTCTTATATGTCTGTTTCTATGAATCTCTTTAAACTCCATACCTTCAAATCCTTACTTTGGGGTCAAAATTGTCACCACTTGAACTCCACACCAAAGAATCAACACAAGTTTCTCCAACCCCATCTGATTGAAATTCATTACATTAGTTTTTGAAGCTCCCCAGACTTCCACTTCAGTAGGGCACCTTAAGCATTTATCATTTCTATATAAGCACATAGATCTTCTTAATTTCACATGTGAGGAGCCCTTTCCATGGGGATCCTTAAAAGACATCACTTTTCTTGGAAGAGAAAAGGATTATTCTGTTAGGTTTGCATAAAGATGTCTTTTCCCTTGTTACATAAGCCTTGATGTCTGTGCTGTCAAGTATTTAACATGTCCAGAGTCAAACAGTATTGTCTCTTAAGTCAAAAGGAGTAGGCCTGAACCCAGAATCTGGAAAGCATCCAATTGTAGTAATGTTCTCTTTGGATGAAATATGTTGGACAAATGTAAAGCCTTTTTACTACTGCTCCAAAATATGGTTAGATTAGGTCTTCAGGCTACTGACTTTGTCATTTAGATTCTGTGACAGCAACTACCATGAGAGGAGCAGAGAGAAGTTAGTCAGGCAATCAGCTCCTATGATTATTAAAAACTTGACATTTCTGTAAAAAATAGTTCACACTGAAAGGAATTATAATTTTTTTAACCTTTACTTGCAGTCTTCCAGGACTATGATTAATCAGGGGCTATGCTCTGTAGCTGTTTATTTTTGTGGTTTCTACTGCATGTACTGGCACAGGTCATTTAAAATGCTGCCACTTGTTCTTTCCTTGTCTCTTGAATGTGTACCCTTTAACCTTAACTTGCTTTCCCAAAAATAATAAACCTACTTCAGGCAGAATCATACTGATAACACTTAGCCCAGGTGAAAATACATATTTTGAAAGTTAGATCAACAATTATTGCAACTACTATCCCATCTGTCAATCAGGAATACTGGAGCACTAATGACATTTTATGCCTCTATTAGGTTTTGGTTCATTACATAAGAAAGGGCAGCACAGATGTGTTATCAAATAAAATAAAATCACAGGGCATATTTTAATTCTGAAGAATTATGTGTTCAGACACCATTTAGTCTTCCACTCTGGAAAAGCACAAAAAGTCTCAAGAAAAGGCAAGATAGCTTAGTTTAGCTTCTGAGTGATCCAGGGTATTTTCCAGACCAACACCCCACCCCTGCCCAAGTAGAACTCTGCTTCCTTGGAGGACCCGAGACACCACAAGCCAAGTGAAAGTCTGAAGTCAGGCAGAAAAATATTACTACAGCAATGGCACAAGGAAATTCACTTGGTATGCTCAGGACAGAAACCTGAAGACAAACTGATACTAATCTTTTGTCTCCCTAGTTTCCCTTCACCTCCAAGTTTCACCAAAGTCCACAAAACATCAGTGCAAAGCATGTTTGCAAACAGGAAAGAAAAAATACACCACAGTTGCTTATACTGATACACGTTGCTGAGTGTGCTTGCTCTAAGCTTTGTGCTCACTTGGTGTGACATTACTTCAGGTTGTCTGTCACAACCGGTATTTTATTTCTAAATTCCCATTAAGCCTTGATCATGTTTGTTAATTAGTTCGATGGAGAAAAAAGTAATTCATACACATGTATAACATAAAATGCATCAAGGACAGATGCACACAGGTGTATTTATCTTATGAATAGCAAAGTGACCATAAGATAAATAGGCAGATTAGTGTCACCTGGGTCTAGATGAGAAACAGCCTTAAAATTGGAGCAGCAAGACACCAGCACAGGTTGATAACCTGCAGTCTGAGAGGGAAGTCACTGACTCTGCAGCTGCACTGATCTGCGTGCCCAAGCCAGCGAGCTTTAAATCCACCCTCCGTATTCTGTAATTAAACCTCTGGCTGCAGTGAACACCAGCTGGACCCAGCAGTTTGACAGCACCATAAAACCTGGTACTGGCTGGCAAATCAAGCAGTCTGATCCATTACAGCATTCTGGCTGCCCAGGGTCTCTATTCCAGCATCCAAGAACCGTATGCAGAAATACAAATTCCAGCACTGAAAATATGGCAGGGGTGGAAGCAGACACTGCAAACCAAGAGCAGGGATCCAGCCCAGCACCACTCTCTGCAGCTGGGCCAGCTGAAAGGCTGCTCTGTGCAAACTCTGCGTGCATCTCGTTTGCTTTAATATTTTAATGGTAGCTTAGAAAAAATACGTAATACACAGCCTGTATATTATGGACTATATATACACACAGACTACAGTTGCTTATATGTAATACAGTCTGTATGCAGGTAATGCACAAACTGTCAGTACAGTGGAGAATGGAAAGTGCAACTTTCCAGTTGATGCAAAAAGCAGTGACTCCTCACAGCAGCTTGTACTGAAAAGTGGGGAGAAATGGAGATTTCAAGCCAAGCCCCTCAGCTGGGCTTGTTCCCAAATCCATCTAAAGCACAGTACAAGGATAGGAGAGGATTCTCCTGCCCTTCAAAAACGAAGTAGGTCAATATGACCTGGCTGTATTTCCTGACGTGTTCATGCTGGCCAACAATTGCAGACTGCAAGGAAGACATTTTGAATATACATCCATCAGAAACTTTTCCATATGTTTGCAGTGCCCTCACAAATAGAGCTAGAGGAAGCAAGCTGAGGTGAGAAACTGAAATTGTAAATACAGAGCTCTTTTTATTTATATCTAAATTATCCCTGCCCTGATATTAACCTAGAGAATATCTCCTTGCCAGACCATTCTAATGCTGATGAGTATTTCTTTTAAAAGAAAATTCTATTTCCCTAATTTTTGCTTTCTACTGTATTATCTTTGCTCTTTAAAAGCAAAATGCAAAAATAAAAGTCTTCCCCACCCCAGATACTGTTAATATTAAAACTACATCACTAACACTCTTTTCATAGAGATTTGCATGAAGTCTGGTTTTCAGCACAAAAAAGGGCAAAAAGTCTGAAAATCCTGTGTGTGTTCAGTTTAGGATGAACACAAATACAGAAAGTTCATGTAAGAAAAGATTAGTAGAGGATTAAAACTTTGAAACATAGGTGAAGAGAAGGTTAGAACAGGATATAGACCCTATCACCTTTCAATCACTTGTTTAAACTCAGTTTAGGTACATAAGGGCTGAAATCAGATTCTTTGGGTGTTCTTCTGCAGCTACGGTATAACCAACCACCACACTCACAGCAAACCCTGCCTGAGTGCCTGCAAAGCAAACAGCTGGACAACCTGTTTGGCAGAAACTGTGAAAAAGCCAGCAACCTCTAAATCTACTGACTGAACCGTGGGTGAAGTTATTTTCTAGTTAGCAAATATTAAAATATTAATATATACACTGAATCTTAGATACTGCATTTAGCTGTGAAAAGATCCAGATTCACTGCAGGTAAAGGACTAAATAATAAACTTGATCTGTAGTGGAAAGAAAGGATCATACCTACACTTACAAAAGGAAATAACTCTGTAAATCATAACTGTCTATTTTCTGTTCTTCTATGAAGTATGATAACAGAGGAATTCAAGGAAAGAGTTGAATCCTTTTGGTATGCTGAGTGAGATCTGCCCTAAATTCTGGATTACATGGCAGGAACCATGTAATCCTTACACTGTGCCTACTTGGAAAATGTCAATTTAATAAAGTTTGGGTCAAGTTCTTCAGAATCCATCCTTATATCTGTCTTCAATCAGTTGCCCAACCAGACCAAGGTCTTAGTAGATAACAGTAACTACAGTGCTTGAGGCTCACAATGAGGCATCTGACAGCTTGCATGAAGACTGTCTGGATAGTATCATTTTGGAGATAAGGAAGATGAGTCTGCTTCAAGCAATAAATTCACTTTCTGTAAAGAATGCAGATGGTTAGATACCAACAGGAAGAATGCTGTACTAGCCTTACATGAAAGATTTAAGCAAGCAGTTACTCTATTCACCAGCTATGAAAGAAATTCAATTTTTTTAGCATTTAATTTGCAAGAGAATATTTATTATTATGGCATCACACCTAAATACAACATATTTTACTGTGCTAGTTTGTTTGTGTGCTACTTTACCTCAACTAACTCAATTTACTAAAAAGTGCATTTAAAAATATGCATAAAGCCATGGTAACATTTTAAAATGTAGTTTAAGACTTTGCATCCCTCAGTAGTACTACATTTACTGAGACTACATCCTTAACTTTCTGTAGAATGGATGTCCTTGCATTGATTCTAAAATCACATAGCAAAAAAACCCTGAAGTATTAAACAGGAATCCTCTCCCCTCAACATTTTCATAGCTACCCTACAGGAAAGCATTACAATGCCTAAACACTGAATGCTCTGCAGCACTTGTGTAGTCATTACAATACTTTGAGTCACTTGACAACTGCACATAATATTTGTACTTCCAGTGACAGAAGCAACCATGATAATGTACTTGAAATCAAAGTGCCAACACCAAAAATCAGTTCCAAATTAAAAGTCATTAGCCTACAAAACTTGAAGACAGAGGAGAGGAGAAAACAGGATTCAAAAACATTGTTTAAAATGTTATGCCTCAAAAGCATTATTTTTACTATCATTTTGGGGAATATTTTCGTAACATTTTCACATACATTTATTCAAGCTCCAGAAATCCACAGCTGGGAGATCTGAACCCACAAAGCCCCATATTCGTCTCTTAAAACTCATCTCAGAGAATCCAAAACCAAGGAAAATCTGGAGGCTGAGACTGTGCATTTACAGTATATCCATGTCAGTTCAGACAGTAGTAAAAATTTGATTCACATCAGATATGGACAATGATCATGTGTATCTTCAATTATTCAACACAGAGCTTATAAAAAAGTTAGACTTCTAGAGCACGTCAGATCCCTAAACCTAGTAGGCCAAAGAGGCAAGACCTGCAATGCATCAAGTGTCACTGAAAAGTTTATCAACTGAAAAAAAACATTTACCAAACTTGAAAGAGCTGCATGAATCTGCAGGAGTTGAGAGTGCTACACCACGTGCATAAAGCATTTCTGGTTCAGCACTTTCAGCCCCCAAAACCAAATTGTATTTACTGGACTTTGACTTGGAGGCTAAGTTTTCCTCAGGTCCTCATTTTACATTAGTTCTACACACAATGAAACACTTATGGTTGTACATTCAATCTGTGAGAGGAAAAAAATGAGGGGAAGGACACTGACAACCCTTTTTTTCCAGCAGCAGTACTGGATTAAACAGTATTTTTCCTTTCTTCCATCTTTTCACTCTTTCTCACAAAGGCAACACCATTTCAACTACATGAGAACTATTGGGCATATGTTGATCCAGTTAAGTAAAAAGTTTTATTAAAAACTGTGGGGAGGGGCCATTTTCACACAGATTTGTTCATTGATCTGTCTCCCCTCACACTGTACAGTTACATCAGCACAGTCCAAGCAGAAAAAGATGCACTGGAGGATGAAGGTAATGCTCAAGGTAAGCAATGAGACTGAAAACTCTTCATCAAGCTAAAATCTTACATATTCCATCTTCAGGGGAAGAAAGGAAAAACAAAAAGGGGAGTTTCAGGAAAGTAGCAGTCCATATAAAAAATAAAATTACACAGGAAAGCGTAACTGAAAACATATTTATCAAGGAAATTGCTGAAGAAGTAGAAAGAGCTGGATCATCTAAGTAACTTCAGCAGAAGGAGAAAAGAAGAAAGCAAAGTCAGCTTGATAGCAGACTTCATCTTCCAGGAATTTGAAGGAGAGACCATGGAAGTTACCAATAAGAGCAACAGAGCTAAAAGCTCAAGCAGAAATCACCATTATCTGATCTCACACAACAAAAGCCTAGATTGGTTTTGCCAGCCTGAAATAATGACTGCCAAAGCAACCCAGGAAAATGTTTTATAATCAGACTTAACTTTATAGCTATAAAACAAGAACAATTCAACTCAATAAAAGCTCCTCTCTTCCTCGAGGCCAAAAAGCAGTGCTCTTCAAGCAACCTAGAGGAAAGAAATTAATCTCTGAATAAAGAAGTGTCCCTTAATATGTTTAGCAACTCCATTTTGCCCTCCAAACATACCTCTGACCCAATCTGCTCTTTCTTGGCTGAGATCCTATGTAAACTTGTCAGAAGAAAAGCACAACACATGAAGCCGTGCTTAAGTCTGAAGAAGGAATACCAAAGCCTCATGTCATTCACTAAAGAGCTGGGTCAAAAGTTCTGACCAGCCCCTAAACAAACCTTGTCTTCAATTCCAAAAATGTAGAATTCTCTCTGCCCTCTTTGAGCAGCAGAGACCATCCCATGCAGACCTGCAGAACGGTCATAGGGGGCATCTCCTGTAACCACTCTCACACTTGTGGTGCTATTGCTCAAGGTTTTCACCTCACCACCAAAGTTTTCAAACTTTGTACAGCTTCACCATCCTGCATTAAGATATTTAGGATCACTATATCCAAAAGGTTTAGGATTTGCACAACAACAATGTAATAATACAGCCCAAGTGTTTCATGGCCTATCCAGGACTCTTTCATTTCTTTTATATGTAGGCATTGACAGATCCTAAAATGACCTTCAGTACTCTAAAACAGAATACACAATAAAGTACCCAAAAACAAAAGTGGAAAGAGTTACAAGATTAGCAAAGAGCTGCATGATAAAATGAGAGGTAATGCAATTAACATTGAAGAGGATACAAATATATCTCTAACTAGACTAGGAAGAAAAAAAATGCGATTAGTGAAACAAAACTTAATGAATGAACACAGTTAACAGTAGTCACAACTAAGTCAGCCTACACAGAAGTAAGTTTGGAAGAACTGAGTGAGTCTTCCATAATTTTGCAGGCAGTAATTTGCTCTAGACAACATCACGAGATCTAAAGTATAATGGGAACAAATTGGATTAGCACCAATTGCAAGGAAATGAAATGCAGGAGTACTCAAAGAGGAAAGGCACATGAAAATTTTTTTCATAGATGATGATTTTCTTTGGGACTGCAGAGATTAACCCAGCTTGTTTCAGTAACTGAAGGGGAAGTCTTGTTTAAAAGAACCTGATTTTAACAGAGGAAAGTGAACATTTTTAAGAAGACTTTTAAATGTATTTTTAAGATAACATGACAAGAAAGAATTTTACAGCCCAGTTGAAAAGCAAAAGTTAAAAAGTACAAGACTATGACCAAGTTATTTTTTCCTTGAATTGTCTTTTTTTTCCCCAGAAGTTCTTCAGGTTCTCTTTGCTCCTACAGGTATAGCTGGAGGTAACCTTGTCCAATCTTCTAATCTCATAATGAAGAGCTCAGCAAAAGTTCCACTTCACTCAAGCATCGAGTTCTTTGCTTGAGTCACTGTACTTAAAACTGCATCACAGAAAACTAGAAGCAGCCAGCTACTGGCATATGCTGCATGTTCTCTTTACAAACAAATTTTGCACTAGAGTATTCTGCTGTAACAGGTTTCTTCAAAGGCATGATGAAATAATCATGTTTCTAGAACACTGAGAAATCACTTGCAGCTTGGTTATACAGTACTGATTTTATTTTTTTAAACTAGCAAGAGCTGTTAAAAATTCACTAAGAAGACTGGAAAGGGAGAGTTCAAGAATGCAAAGCCATTTTAGTTTTAACAGCTTATACTAATACATCAATATTTATGTCAAATGGCGTAAAGAAAGTATAGCTTATTTTGTTCAACAGTTTATATTATTTAAACAAATAGAGATGCTTTGTTTACTAGATTAAATTTTATTCATCTTTACTGCAGTTTAATGAAATTCTTCTAGCTATACCATTTTTAAAAAAAAAAAAATTCTTTTAATGCAGATACTTTCAGTAAAACAGCTGCCCTGAAAGCACAAATATAAAATTCAAAATTTTTCAGAATTAATTTCTCTCATATCTCTGCACCATTAAAATATTAGATTTCTAATACTGTTTCTTCTTACTATAATGAACACCCAAGTACAAATAACCAGAAGATCTGCTCACAAATGTGATCGAAACACCTTCCTGACAGCTTGGTGCAACGGATATAAAAAAAGTCTCTGGAGGTTTTGCCCCACAGTGAAATCTGCAAAAAATATGGAAATCACCTGTCCCCAGAAATTATTTGTAACATTTTTTTAAAGCTCGTTGCTTAAAATACAGCAGGCTGACAAAGCCCTTTCAGGAAAAACATGGTACATGTAAATCACCTTCTGCTTCCAGAGGCTTCTCTTCTCATACAGCAGGATCCTTAATTCCCTCCTTACAGCCATGGAATAAGTTTCTAACGAGAATTCTGGCAGCACTTCAGAAGGTCATGAGCCTCAAACTATTTCTTGTTGACTACAGACATGTTGCTCAAAGAAAAGTAACACATTCTCCACTGTGATCACAGCCCCTTCTAAGGAAATGATTGAGAACATGATGGAATCCTAAAATATTTAACAAGGATGTATTTTAGAAGCTGCTGCTGACAACTTTACTATTTCTGTGAGTATGTTTTACAGCACGACTTCCTTCCAATTTTGAAATATTACTACCTTATTTGGGAATGCAGAGATCAAAATCTTACACAGGAGGAAAGCTCCTAAACTGTACAGAATGGAATGTAGGTAAATGCTGAATATTCTTTCATTACCTGTTATATGAATTTTCATTTACAGCGTGATGACAGAAGTGAAAGCTTCAATGGGCTGAAGAAGATCAGTACAAGTTACTGCAGCACTAAAGTGGGAAAAAAGCCCTCAAAAACCTGTGCTTTACCAGCGTAATGGCAGTGCAAAGAAATACACTGCCAACACCTGTGTTAGGCCAGTATTCACTGAATGATACCAATATTCACAAAAACCCCAAAACTGCATACTCAAACAAAGGAGCTCTTTCTCAGCATTATGTTTTTCACCCTCTCATTTGGTTGCATAGAAGAAGTTGAACAATTCATCTCTCATATTTCCTCAGATATACAGATATACAATATCCCTGAAAACTACCAACAAGCTCAAGGACACTGGCAGTGACATTAAAAAAATGAGTGTGTACCTGAAACCAAACAGTGATCTGAAATTTCTTACATTTATGTCCAACTCTCACATCCCTGGTCGCATTCAGTAATACTGTGGTTTAGAAAATTCTCATCTCCTGATAGCCGTGTCAAAAAAATTATGCTATTTAATCTACAGTTTAGAACACCTCCAGTGTAAGGACTCCTTCCTCTGTCAACACACTGGGGTCCATTTCCTTTCAGTACTATGTAAGAATATAAATATTTACTAAAAATAGTTCAGTATGAAGATGAGTCACATCATCACGTCCTTGGAGACCAATTACAAGTGGAGTCATTCTGATCAAGTGCTACAATAACCATCTAATAATCAAAACAAATAGAATTACACCTTGAGTAAGTGCTATTTAATGCAAGAACAGCTGAATCATACCCGAAGTTTTGGAAGGTTCCATCGTGTGCAGAAAGAATTTCATTACTTACAACGGGTTACACATGACAACAAGGCTTGAAATACTGGTTCTCACTTTCAGAAGGAAGTTAGAACTTGTGTGAGACACGAACTTAATGAAATTTTGGTAAAGAACCCACTTACCACCACTCATTTGCTGCATATCATGAATGGGGAAAAATCGGCAGGAGTAGGTACTGCTCCCTTTGGGAAGGAGACCAAGCAAAGACCAGTTTTGAGGAGAAACTTTTTCGACCTTAGCTTACACAAATCTATAGCACTGCGAGCCTGGTATCTTGTGTGTAAGGCTAGTGAGTAAAAATGGCAGCAGGAATACTCCCAACCATGAACCACTCCAGTTAATACCAAATGCCCCCAAAGAATGGTTAGAACCTGTCTATTGGAGACAAAGAGTGATGGAAACTGGACACTTCCCTTAAAGGAGCAACTTTAACCCTCAGATTAACCTCAATAAGACCAAACAGTATTTTCTGGGAACCATGAGGGCAGCTACAGAATAATGTTAAGCAGTGGCTCTGCCTTTTACTTCCACCAAAGCCCAGAAAGCTAATGTTTTTCTCTCTTTTTAATAACTCAGTGCAACAAATCTGATATTTAATGAGTAACATTTTTGATTTCCAAGTGAGTTTCTGAAGACTACGTGGAATTTGTAGTGCCTCAATTTCAGATACTTGAAGTCAGCAACCACCTTAAAAAAAAAATTTGTTCTTTGCAGGAACACTGCTCACAATATTTAATGAACAAGTTACTGATACCTTAGAAATACAACATTCCTACACAAAAATCTAATTTAAGAATTCTTCATTAAGGCCTCTTAATGAGCCTAGGCATAACTGAGGGGCCAACAGGCCAGCATGCTTTCAACGAGCTTCTGCATCACAACTGCCAAGATGAGTAAAAAAAATTCATAATGGAAGTCTTCCCTGAATTTCCAAGAGCATTCCACAATATATGTAATAAAATTATTTTTTAATTAGTTTCTTCAAATTGCTCAGCATTTCCTTATTTGGAAGGGACGTGGAATATTTACATGGGGTTCAATAGATATATAAATGTTTTCTTTGACATATTCTGATATTCACAATGCTTCAAACAAAAAACAGCAAAAAACCACCTGGGGAACAACTGAAAAACAATAGTCAGGTTTTTTGACTGTATTGCACTTTTTGTTTTAAAAAGTAGTAAAAAGTTTAATAACTTTTTCTCTGTACTATCCCTACTATAAAAGACTTTTCAAATCATCAGTGAAAAAGAAAACTGTCACGATCCAATTACATTGCTGTGAACTCTATATGACAAACTGTTCTTGTTTCTCTTGATCAATATTCTGTCATTATTCATGTCAGAAAACTTTTCAGACACCTCAATTTAAATGAAGATTCAGAATAAAGAGAAGAAAAAGATGTTTATACAGTTGGCCAGCCACTAAGGTTGTGGGCCGTGTGCTCATTAGCTTCAAAGCAGCTGAGATTTGTTACAATAAAGTCCTGCACCACAATAACTGAGTATTTAGAACAAAATTGGCTGAAATTCATTTTCATGCCAATGTGTGCTCATTGACTGTGCTTTTGTATCCATTTACATTTGAATACCTGTTCTGATGACTAAGCAAAGTCCTATAGAAGCTGTCTCACTAAATAAAAGCAGTTCCAGCAATTCTAATTAAGAGCATTTGTTATTCTACAGAGAGGCAATCTACAGTAGGGGTCATAAAACAAATCATGATAAAAGCCAGGATAATGTTCCTCCAGCAGCTCAACTTGATAGATATCATACATACAAGTTAATATTTAAACTCCTTCTCCAGCAGGAATAGCCATACTCCTGCTTCAGCTGCTTTCATGCACGGAAAAAAGCCAAAGGTAAGCTACTAAAAATGGCCAATCCAGGTGCAGAATTTTCATGGTTCAGCTCTTGCAACAATACCTGTACTGCTGCCTACAAAACAAAGTGTAGAGCAGTCAAGGGAAGTTAAATGTGCATACTTGGGCACTAACATTACAAATTTGAGGGTTTGTTTGGAAAATTGGTTAACACGGTGCTTAAGAGAATTCTTAGATGGGTAGAACCTTTTGATGACCATCTCTCCTCTGAATTTAAATTAATACAGTACAGTAAATAAAACCAGGTATCCTTAACTGTGACTTAACAAAATATTCTGAATCAATACATGGTGAATAAAAAATAAATTTGCAATTGAATATGGATCATATTATTCCTAAATTAGTAATGTGTGTATCAAAATACATCTCTACCTCACAATTCGACATAAATGTACCTTTTCCACCAAATTCCTGATTTGGTTGTATGTTCTACTCATTTGACTACAATCCAAACATTTTACACAAGTGGAAGCACAAAAGTAGCTTAGAAAATCTAAGGGATAGTAAGCAGATCAATTCAAAGATTTCTCCTAATCTGGGCAAGACGAAAAAATGAACAATGAGATTTCACGATACAAAAGTAATACTGCTGCTAGAAAACAAAACAGGTGACCTATTTTTGATAAAGATAATTTAGAGTTCTTAAGCAATTAGTAAATGTAATAACACTTCAAGAGCAAAGAGTCATCTGTAACAAAGTAACATTTGAAAACTGCATCTAAAGCAACTCCCCTTACATAATTAATATGGGCCTGCTTCCTAGATTAGTACATCCACAAGGGAAGTTTTCTTTATCTGGAGCTCTGATTACAAGATTGCAGAAAAGCTAACGAGTTCCCAGGGCATGTGACTTTGGCATTCATTGTCTTCGTCTTCTAATCCTCCACAAGGCAAACTTCTACAGAGTAACTACTGAAGGAGAAATGCAAAGTAATTCAGACCAGAATATATTTAAACTATCTTTGATTTACCATGTCACTAGATAAAGCAATTTTAATCATAAATCCCTGAGAGTCTTTAAAAAAGACCTAGATGATGCTCCTGCAATTTCTTGGCTATTCATTTTAAAACATACAGAAAAACACTAAGCGCAAAGTGTCCCAAAATGTGGCTTTTCAAGTGCATTTAGAAACCAGAAATGGATTCTGTCCCATAACAAGAAACATGCACATGTCATGCATAATCTTTTTTCTAGGTTAGTAACATATCCTCTTTCTCTTAGATTAACTATTATTAATAGTTGGCACTGGTATCACAGTTTCCTAATCTGAAGCTCAGTAATGCCTTAAAGCCTATAAGGTCCTATGTGGAAAGATTGTTTCTGTTTGAGATATAAAAGTGTTTTCTCCCACAACCAGGTGCTGGGACCAGAATTCGGAGATTCTTATTTTCAGGCATGGAGACAACCAGGAGATTCAGGTTTCTTATTCTCCCAGTTTGTGTTAAAAGATTCCATTCTAAAATATTACATAATTAAAAGTTATTGCAGAAGGAATGACAGTTTTGCACATTTTTGTGACCTGTGCTGCTACATATTTTCATTGACCAAAATCTGGAAGTCTTCCTGGAAAATCAGGTCTTTGCCAATGAGCCAGATCAGTTTGGATTCATATGCAAAATATTCTTTCAATTTTACAGTAGTCTGTGATTAAATCAGGATTATATAATTGCATTGACTGGTGACTGGCTTGCAAAACCATAAACAAACAGAAACCCAAACAACAACACCACCACAACAAACAAAAACCCAGTTAAAGCAGTACAGTCCATTGAGAGCCATCTGAACTGCTGCAACAGCTGCTGTCTTTGAACTGCTCAAACTTCCCTAAGAAATGCTTCTCTGCTGTGTAGAAATGCAATCATTTCCTTACTACTATTTTTTTTTTTAATCACAAGCTCCTTTTTTCTTTTAAGTTCTTCTTAATTCCTTCTTTGGACCTCTATATCAGACACAGCATTAACTGAGCTGATAGACCTGGCCGAAATAAAAAATAGGAAGGGATCACTTGCTCTTCAAGTCACAATGATGAGTCATTTGGGTTTTTTAAATTCATAGCTTTATGCAAGAAAATAATGTCAGAAGATTTGGGAAAATATAAAGTTGTAACAGTTTCATACACAAGTTTAGTGTCCTACAGAAGGGTACTCCAGTTTTGCAGGGGTTTGTGATCTCACTTGAGGTGCAGTTCACTTCCTTAAAAAGTTAGCCTGACCAAAAGGTTAGAGAAGAAAAAATTAAAATTCAAAAAAAAAGTGTTCTGCCAGTGAATCACCATGCCAGGCTGCTATGATGCTCTTTCCACTCTAATCAACCTTACTTTTAATGTGATTTCTGTAATTGTACAGAACTTTAGAGGTGGAGTCTGTACGAAGTACTCAAACCACCACTTCCCAGCTCCTGAGAAGATACAGCATGTAAGAAGGCATAAATCATAACCATTTTAACATTAATATCTTTGTACACAGTCAGCAAAAATTGTATGGATCCCATTACTTGAACACAAATTATTCAAGATGATTCATTCCTTCTGATACAGAAATTCCAATAGCAGACTTCTAAATATAGGTGCCCAGTAGTTTCCAAGTCATTTTGGAATACACTTAAAATTGAACTAGAACTACTGGCACCAACAGGCCTAGCATATTTATTTGGCAATAATCACAATATTAGTTATAATCCATGTTTATTGATCTGTACCTTTATTCCAGTTGAACAAAACAATTGCTTGGTTTGTTTTTCATTAAAAATGTAAACAGGTATTTAAAAAACCCTTAAGGATAATGCTTCTGATTAGTGGCATTCTTGAAAAATATTAAACATTAATCTATTTGGTTATACTAAAGAAATAAATCTCAGTTCTTCAGCAATATAAAGCAGGTTCAATGAGTGTACTGACAAACTTTCCACCAGTCTTAAAACATTTCCATATTTTTACCCCCAATTACTGCAATAGCATGGAAATCTTCTGTGGAGATTACCCCAGGTAAGGTCATGGAAGACAAATTAGGGAACTGTGATTATAAACATGATGTACTATATTTTTATTCAAACTGGGACATTTTTCAAGTTTTAGTTTCTTCAGTACTCATTCAGTCTGTAGTCATGCACACCACACACGTGCACACACAGAGATCTCTTTCTACCTGCAAATTTTCAGAGTTTCCACATTTTTGTGCTCTTGATTAATCTGGTGCAGTAAGAAGGGCTTTTATTAGTGACCAATTTTGCCATTATTCTTGCTAAAGAAAAGATACTACTTTTGAGAATGGACTTAGGAAGCAGGCTCTTCCCAGAATATCAGGACCTGATATTCTTCTTTTACTCTCTGTAACATTGAAACAAAACTGAGTTCAGACAAGAGCCACTCCTAGCCAAGAAGTGGCTGGATAAGGAACAGGGATAAATAATCTACTTGCTTGAAGAAAGAAACCCTGTAACCTTCATTTCTTTTGTGAGAATTTTCATGCAGTGCAGCCCTTTTATACAACACACTTCACAAGGACAGAACCACAGTATTTGATCCTGCAAATAATCATGAGGGCAGTCAACAGATGAGAGGACAACACCTGTTTTGTCTCGGATGTAGTTCTTCTGCTCCATGTGTATATCCAAGCCCTTGACCACACTAAGAAAGAAGAAGTAAACAGAACCTGACAAATGAAACACAACTGCACATAAGAACCGTGTTTTATTTCTCATCTGAATTTCTTGTACTCAGACTTTTGTTAGAGAACGGAAAGTTATTCCCATGTGAGCAGCAAACACCAAAATTGCTGTTTTCTGTCATTTTATGTGCATTTTAGTTTCTTTATAAGATGAAGAATCTAAGTATCACATTAAAAAACTATGACTGTTTGCAATTTTAATTTAGAAAACCATTGCAGCAACACTAAGAAGCTATAGAGTTATTCAAGAATAACACTGCTGCTTTGAAATTAACTCTATATTCAAGTAAGGAATCTGAGATCATCTAGGATTCAACTGTTCTGTTAATCTCTGGATTTCTCTAAAGAAAATCAAGATTATTGCCTTAAAACTATCAGGACAGATACCTGCACCATGTGTTAGCCACCAACTACCCAAGGATCTCCTGGGTACTCTAAAACCTATATTGAAAGTGAGAACAGGTAGGCTGAACACGTCAGATTTCACTGTATTAGCAGTTTATTCCCAGTTAATATTTAAATAGTTAACTAGGGAGTTTTAATCATTGCATTTGCTCTGCTGTGGTAGAAAACATTTCCCTCAGAGAGCCCTAACAGCATGCATTAGGCCATGAAGATATGCCTGCAAATCTGAGGGAACAGGACACAGATAAAGAGCAAGAAACAGGATTATCTTCTGCAAGCTCCACTTGCTGAGGGTCATTCTCTAACCAACCTCCACACGTAGACACGCCTGAATCACCACAGCATCAGTGTGTCAGTACAAAGCACTGCTCCCTTTTTCCTCCCTGTACTTAACTGTTCCCAAAGGCACTGAGCCAAAAACACGTCCAGTGTTACCACCTGCCACATCCCACAGCACACCTGGGAGCAGCAGTTGTGACCTTGCTGGATTGGTTCTAAGCTCTTCTTTGCAGTTCACACCCAGGCACTGCATTTCTAATGTATAACTGAGTAGAAAAAGAATTCACGTAACAAACATGGTAGAATGTTGTATATTTGTAAACCCAGTGACTACTGCAAGTGTTTGTAAGCGTGTGCTCCTCAAAGCATGCAGTCCCAAATGGTGTCTGATAAATGAGAGTTTTGGGAAAGCATCCGCTGCCAACGTAACTCACACAGTTCCTCACAACCACCTCTTTGGAGGAACATCTTGGAAGCTGTACAGGTTTGTAACCACAAAAAGATTTTAAATTACTTGTATAATTGCAATCCATTCTCAAATAACAACCTTTCAGGATTACTGTGACTTCTGTGTCACATCACAAAGGTAATTACAGCCCTTTAAACACAGTATTGCCAATGACAGGGCACAGGCTCTGTACTCAGTGTGCTAGGTCTGGACCAAAGCTTGTCTCTTGTCACCTGATGCTTTCCTTTCACTTGGTTTAGCTGTAACAATTCTTTATAACACCAGGTAACCATGCCTGGTTTGGAGTGGGACAAATCAGTTTGAGGGTAATGGAGAGCAAAGAACATAACTTATGTCAAAATACAGTGCATATGTGGTGTGCTTTACACAACTTGCCGACCACTGAAGAAAGAGCAAGATCTAAAAGTACAAGCAAAGTTGTAAAAATGATCCCCAAACAGATCCTAGAATGAGAAAGAAGCCATCAAAGAGCCCTTGGGTCACACATGGAACACCACGTAAGACTGAGCTCTGCAGTCCCAGGGGAGAACTGCCCCTGCCTTGCCAGTCAGCAAAAGTTCAGCAGCATAAACACACAGGCAAGTTCCCAAAGCCTGACGTCCCCAGTACCTCAGCATCCTCATTTCAAATGTAATAAAATATTTACCCAGCACAGAGGGACGTGAAGAGCAATCAATAAGATCCAATTATACAGCATATTTAAAAGATCCCTGGCAACACATTCCAATTCTGCTCACCTTGCTGACACATCTAAGACCAAGGCCATGCTGTGTGGGTACACACCTCCATTCTCCAGGCACTTCTGCAGCACACCAGCAAAACCTGCAGCTCTCCATGGAGGGGAAGAGTTTGCTGTGGCCAGAACAGATTGCAGGACCACAAATAAAATGTGGTAGCATTTCAGAGAGGCTGTGCTTTGCTACGTAACAAGGAGCACTCATAGGAAGTTTAAAAAGAAACTGTGCTTAAGATGCATTACTGATGAGAGTGTACCAAACTGGAGCTGCTTTTGATTACCAAAACCACTTTAACAAGAAATGTTACCACTACTACACCATTTAGAAGCAAGATCTGACAAGAAACAGATTATTACACAATAACTTAAGGTCATATGTGCCTCCTGTAATTACAAATTAGCATTTTAATTAAACACAAAACTCGTGTCCTATTTTTTCCTAAACCTGTTTAATTAAATACACCATGACAATGAAAAAGCTCTTCTGGTTTAGTATTAAATTACTTAGAATTTTGTTAGACCAAAGCAGAGACTAGTGACAATTTCGCATTGGGAAGGAGAATTTAGTTTCTTATGCTTTTCATAAAAGATACAAAGCACATTCATTTCTGGTACAGTATTACTAGCAATGCTTTCACTGGTACAGGAACATCTTTAAGGTTTCGTTTCCTCCAAAAGCATCAGCAAAACAAGACCAGAAAAGCACATTTTTGCTGTGTGATTTGCTCTGGCCACAGCTTTGCTGCATCAGCAAAATGTCACTAAAACAATACAATAACAGCAACTGTTGATCACATCCCCTTTCTGCTGCACACGAGGCTGTACTCAGACTGCCCACGTTATTCCTCAGCTTCCTGTCATCCTCAGGAGTTCTCTGATGCCAGCTCAGCCCTCCCAACTGCTCCTCTGCAATACCCAACGCTGTCACCTTTGTGATATAATCTTTGTGAGCACAGATCTCTATTCCCAAGACCCAAGCTTCAGAAGATATTCTACAAAGATGAGAAAGTTATCCTGATGATCAAAGACATCCAACTCACCACATGTGTGCCAGACAACACCTTTTATATTTTATGATCAGACTGGAATACTAGGAGCTCTCAGAACTCTGAGAGCGTAGTAAAACCGATGTGCAAATTCACCTGAGGAAACTACAAACAGCAGTTTTTTATGATCAGACACGTCAGTGATAGCGGTGGCAAACAGAGCTCGCAAAACACGTTAGAGACAGAAAAGCTTTGCCCTGCTCTTTGCTAAGCATACAGGAGATCATAATACCATTACTGACCTCAACCTCTGACAATGTCAACAGAGAGCAGATGCTCTGTTACTGGCAGGGCACGCTGCTCTCTGAGGTAACAGCAGCTTGACACAACACGCTTTAAATGACATCCACACTTGTCACATGGAACTATGTAGATTGTTATAGGCATGCCAGCTTACCTTTAAAAATACCAAAATAGAGAAGCTGCTCCTAACTGAAAACCGCACCTTTAATAATGCAGAAATAAAATAAACTCTAAAGAGTAGACTTGAGCTTACGTCATTGCATGTATGCATCAAGAATTTTTCACTACAGGATAAGTTAAATTCAATAATTAAATCATCTGTTTGCATTGGGTCTTGGGGGGGAAAAAAAAATAAAAAATAAAGGCACTATTTTTCAGCTGCTATGTTTGTTTTTTTCCTCCCAAAGCCAGGACTAAATTCAGATATAATTCTAGAACTGCAGAATTATAGTCACAATCAGTATAACTAAAATAAGAACTTGGCAACATGTCTCTTCATGCCTTGTATGGCATTAAAGGTACCATCTGTGCGCTTAACAAATTGATAATAACGTCTCGTTACCAAATGTTACATGCTCATGTATGTATTAAGGCTTCTACTCTGCAAGTGCATTGAAGCATAAAAAGAGACATTAATTCTGAATTACCTGAACTAGTATAATTAACATTTTGGCCATGTGCTAATGTAAGTACCATTTATCCACAAAACAAACGGTCCACAGAGGGCAAAACAAAAACAAACAAGAAAACCCAGGTTTCCATTCCCAGAATTTTAGTTCTTTTTCTTCACTCATTCTGAAATTGCATCACTCCACAGTTGAAGGACCAGCATTCGAATGCCAATGCAAATTTATTGGAAAACCATAGATTGCAATCCATCATGGGAAATTTCATGCAAGTGCCTTGCTCAAGTACTTCTGCCTGCTTTGGTCCAACCCCTGCTGCTGTGTGATAATAAAGCTCTCAACCTCACTCCCCTCCTGTGCTTCCTACAAAAGGAGGGGTACTCTGGCTGCAGAATCCCTCACAGAGGGGAACAGCTATCAAGATTGTGTGTCAAACTTGGAAATGAAACTGTGGGCAAACATCTGGATCCAGCAGAAAGGAGAACCCCTTCAGTCTGTTCTCAGCTGCTCAACACTGCTTAGTTTAGGAAAAAAGTGAGGCTTATTATTAAAACTATTTCAGTGAACTCACTTTGAAACATGAGGGTTAGGGAAGAACCACACTGACAGTTTGGCTGGCAGATATGAGAACAAGTTCCCTCTGGCAGCAAAGAGGAGACAGGAGCTAATGATGAATCTGGTTTTTAATGCATTTCAATACATTTTTAAAACTATTTATAACATTTCATATGTATAATTGAACTTAACTTCAAATTTGAACATCAGTCTTAACAGGTTTCTAAAACCTCTCCACAAGTTTATACAAAAGACATTTATCCCACCTTTGCACATGTATTCTGCTTTTCAAGCTAAAGGTCATGTTAAATTTTAGAAGAGTTTGGATTTAAGAAAAAAAAAATAAGGCCTTCCATAAGACAGGTCTTCTGAATATGCAATCATAAATGCTTTATGTAAAACTTGTATTTATAATATTCATGATGCAAATAAGTCCTAACCTTTTTGACAATTCTGAATGTTTTGGAAATGCTTAGAGTTTTTCAAAATTTAATAGTTTTTTTTTCTTTATGTGTTTTCCTCCTCACCCCCAGAAAAACAACTGAATCAAGATACAGTCATTTAGCTTGTCAAAATCAAAACTGGAAGCCAGGAATTGAATAACTAGTCCACACTGCTAATCAAAATCCTGTTCCACTTCCCTGGTTTCTCAGCTATGAAATTCCTCAGATTGCATTTCTGAATCGTCTGTGTATGAAAACTTTATTGGTAAATAATATCCATTTACTCTCCTGATGGGTAATCCCCCTCCTTGCTGTTAAAGTGACTTCAACCAATGAAGTCAGAATTCTCCCTGCACTGCCACCATAAATGCTTAATAGCTCAAATGTGGTATTTATACAAAGTTGCCCAACTCTGTGCTGGCACATCCGGACCTTTTAAATTGAATTACAACGGTTAATAAAGCCAACACCAACAAAGATTTAGTTCAAACAAGAGGAAAAAATTTTTGTATTTGGACACCTCAGGAATAAATTCCTAGTTTATATGACTACAAATGGAATCAATCCAGGTCTTAATTTCAAAAGAAACAACCTCTTGTCATCTCAAAGTAACAAAGTTTATGTAAGAACATAGTTACTTCCCACTACATGCCATGTTCCTGATTAATACTTAAATACCATCAATATTAAGATCTCTGCAGTGCCTTTCGACACTACTCATTAAAAACATTTTCATTTCAACAGCATCATGAACTGGGACATTGCCCAGAAACTGAACAAAATATCCAAGTTTGTGAAATACTTGACTTTCAAACCCAAGAATGTTAAACACAATTCTCACCAAGTATCCAGGCACAAATTAAGTTTTAGTAAGAATGTCAGGTTGGAAGGAATACATTCAGTTTGCTCTGAATTCATTCACAAATAACTGTGTCAGCCTCACCTCTATCACCCCTAAATTCCTCATCATCCATTTATAGGTTCTCACCTCTGTTCTGCAAGGAAGCCTACGGTGGATCATTTTTTAATCATTTTTAACATCCTTGAGACTCTGCACATCAGGTTCCCTGGCTGCACGGGCTGTAGAGTTCTCCTGCTGGTCCTTCTTAGTCCCAACCTCCACTTTGTCAGAAGTGGCACTCTCCAAAGACACAAAAGGGCTCCCATTCTCACATCTTTGTTGTATTAGCAAGAGAACTGCTTTTTCAGCCAAACACGCATTACTAGTTTCAAATTCAAATTTATATAATTTATATAAATATCACCAACCAGGAAGAAATCAAATATCAGACAATGGTTAGGAAATGACAGTGAGTAAAACAAAAACTGGGACCCCCAACTCACATGCACACAAATCCACCTTATGGGGCACAACACAACACCTGAAACCTACAGTTATGTGATCCTGAAATTCTAAGAGACCAAAAACCAATACAACAGTTTAATCAGAAAGCACCTACACCTTGAGTCTGGCAACATTCTAAATAAAAGACAGATAAAATGATACAACACGATTCCTGTGCACTGTTTCCACTGTCAATCAAGCATTCATATTTCCATATCTACCCCCCCTTACCCTAACTGCAGGTTGAGGTATTGAAACCCACTGAAAACTTGCATGTCATTGACACTCCAGCTGTTGAAAGGTAATGAACCACATCCTTATCACAGCTGGATATCTGAAATCAACTTGCAAATTGAAGACTATACCACTAAGACAGAAATGAATATTTCCAATATGCATTTACTAGTGACTTTTTTAATCCTCTATCATATAATTAATTTTAAAATAGACAACATCAAAGCCCTTGCTCTATGAACTTCTAGCCTTGAGCTCCCCTTTGCAAATTGCTAAACCTCGTGTTGAATTAAACATATTATTGCCCTAATTTGCTGTATGGCATCGTTGTTTAAAACATGAAAAATAAATTAATATATCACAACACATTTTTGCCTAAAAATGTTCCATAAAGCAACTGAAGTAGCAAGCAAGCTCTGTGAAACTAAAGATTAAAGGTGGTATTAAGAATCTAATTTTAGAAAAAGACCCAAAGAGAGAATCACAAAATACTCGTAAGTATCTTGACTTTGTATAACCCAGCCTTTAATGGATTTTGACACCACGAAACAGACATCTGGCTATAGGACCCTGACATTTCTTTACAAGCCATCCAGAAAATCTTCATATGGGCCAAAGCTCTGACCCAAACTACAATTTTGAAAGTGTTCTGGTCCAAAGAAAAAAGCTTCTAGTCTATAATTTCAGATAAATGAATTCTATATTCACCATGGGGTTTAGTGCATATGACCTTAATACTAATTGCACTTAGACTTGGCTATTTCCTTCCCCCTCTGCATCCCAGATAAAACTGGATTCATGCACAGAGTTTGAGTCCAAGCTCACTGTGGAAAATAAGGGATACAGTGACATTATGGTAGCTGAGAATAATGCTAAAAAACCGCTGCCTTATTCTCCCAGAGGTAGTCAGCAGACTTGCAACAGATAACTAATGCTAATGAGACACACTAAATCTTCTACACTTTTATGGAAGGACAGGCAACAAAGCAGGACTTTTCCTCAGCATGAAAGAGCCCTCTCTTTAATGATTTTTGAAGTATTTATCAGCAATGAAAGCAACCCAGAGCGTGCCTCTCCCAGCTGTTGTCTCCATCTGAAGATAAAAAAGAGAGGTACAGCTGACTGATGAGCTAAATGAAAATGCTCTTCTCACAAGTACACAAACTATTACAGACATCAGCCTTCAGCACAAAGTAACTTTCTACTTTAAAAAAAGAGGGCAAGTTGTACTATATAAAAATTATGGTATCACATTCAAAAGTTGCACTAATCTGCATTTTGGAGGCTGACAGAAAACATAAAAACACAGAATAGAAATATAAAAATGCTGTCAAACACAGTAATTTATAAAACTGAAAAACGGTTTATGACTTCCAGAATGTATTTCCTTCCTCATTTTCCAGAATCATGGAATGGTTTGAGTTGGAAGGAGTCTTTAAGGCCATCTAGTTCCAGCCTGCCTGCCACAGTTTCACCGTTTCTGGTCAAGAAGAGCTCCCATCATTAGCAGTCCATCCTGCTGTAAAGGTTACTGATGGCTATTTTGCAAAACGTTTATCTCAGCAAGCACCATCATCATTGTAGGCTGCCAGCACAAATGCAGCAAGTGCCTAGAGTTCCCTAAGGCCCCATTTAACAGCTGAGCCCAATCTTATCCCCAAACAGGAGAACATGAGATGGTGCTGAAGGAGAACATCACGCTATCAGGCTCCCAGCTTCCTCACCCATCTCCAGGTGGAAGCCTGTGACTCGTGTAGGACAGAAAAACCATGGCCAGCTGCTCCCAAGCTGCCCCATGGGGAGGTTATCCTGGGGGCTTTCCTACAGAGACCCCCAACAGAGCAACTGAACCGTGCAGGCATCCTGCATGGAAACTTCCTTTTAAACTCTGTCATGCCAATATTATTTCACCAAAATCCTGCACCCTCACAGTGTGGGCACAGCAAAGAGATCCAGTGAGCTCGCTGAGTCCTGTCTGGCCTCCTAAGAGATGCACATTTAGAAACAAGTAAATTTATAGACAAAGCCACAAAGCTCAGCTGAGATAATCTGTGACAGATACTCCTCACTGAGCCTGCTGACCTTGGACAAGCAATGTAGCTGCTCGTGAGATGGCTCCTCACTTAGGAACCTGCACCACTTGGAGACAGAGTTTCCTTTGGGAACTGGTAGAAGTTCTTATCAGGGATCCAAAAGCATCTAATGGAAAAAGAAATTCCTGTAACATAGTTTCATCCTTACTGTACTGATTACTACATACTTCAGTTCAGCAGCAGCAGCTAAAGAGATCTCTTTTCAAGGAAGTAGAATAATCTCCCACTTAAAATTTGAGTTACATTAAACAATTAAGGCAAGGGAAAGAAAACATGGAGGTGTGCATCAACTGCCAAAAAAAAAAATCCCACAGTTTTAGCTCCTAGAGTTTGGAAGACTTTGAAGTTAACAATTTTACAGAGGCATGCTCTCAGATGAATGTATCTCTTGCTTGTTATCCAGCTTCTCTGCTTTATTGTAGCTGCCTTTCTTAATCAGTTAACTGAAAGGTTCTGCATAACAGAGAAATCTCAGAAGAAATAAATATGCAGTGCACCCCTTCTCAGCATCTAGGAGAGCTGAAGGCTAACATAACTGCTGGACAAGCCAGGAGAAGAGTTTGAGTGGAATCATCTGTATTCACTAAGAGCGCAATGCCTCTTTTCATATCTTGGCTGGATATTTATTAAAACAAATGCAACACTGAAGACAAACAACATTTGGCCCAAAGGCCAGAAGAAGGCTCTGATAATTAAGGTTTCTGCTCAGAAAAATTTCCATTGCTCCTTACTGAAGTGCCTCTAGTAGCAAATGTAGCATCACAATAACGAAAATCATGCCTGAACATAATCCCAAACCTCTTCTGATGAACAATTATAAAGATCCCATCAATGTGCACCACATAAAGAGACTTTAGTCAATCACACTGGAAAACAGAAAAGTGATATTATTGTCATCATCATCTCTTACAGGACTGGGGAAAAAACAGCTTCATGAATCTGGGTTGAAGTACTGTCCCTTTCCTGCCTTCAAGATTTCAACTAAGATTTTTATTTTTAGGAAATGAAGAGCAAAGAGAGCTTTCCGAACAAAACAAGCAAACACATTTTGGCACTATGTAATTCCAACTGAACTTGTTTTCTGCTGCTTAAGTACAATTTCTTTTTTCCTAGATACTTCCATGCTTATTCGATTGACTAATTCACCATTCATCAGGTAATGTAGACAGTGTAACAGTTGATTTTGTTGCTGCTGCCTATTGTTGACCAATTTCAGCCCAACTGTGTCTTCCTCCTACTTCAGCTGGAATCAGCAGCTTCTTTCACCATCTTTCAAGACTAAGAATATGTTATTGATTTTTTGTATACACATGTTAACTTAGTAATCTGGTAACAGAAAATTGTTTACAAGGAAACTATAAATCAGTAAATAACATAAAAAATTAGATTAAAATCTTGGGACGAGAAAATCAAGCAAGAGATACTTGCTGTGTTCACCACATATTTTGATTTAGAAAATTGTTTGGATATTCTATAGCTTACTTCATCACTACCAGCTGCCTTCTTCACAAAAAACACCAGAGGATGTGAGTAGGTTTATGGTGGCATGATACAGAATATGTTTCTATTTACTAACACATAAACTAGAAAGATATTTATAATACTGTGATACACTTTAATAATAAATACCGTATGAAACAGTATACTTGGGAACAATGTTCTGAGCCAGCATTATATGTAGGCAACATGTAATGTGTTATCATTACCAATATTATACAGAAATTATATTTAAATATCTGGAGACAAGCTGATTTACCTAAAGTCATTACTAGAATCTGTCCAAGACCTACTGGCTTTAACTTCTACCAAAGAAATGACTCAGAAGTGCTGCGGTGAAATGTTTCAATTAAAATGAGAAACTTGTGGCAGTGTGACATCTGAAAGGCACAGCTGACACAGCCTTAAATGATGTAAGTTCCACCTGCATATTCTGTTTACTTGTGGTACCAAAGCAGAAATATTATTATCACAGCTGCTACACTTTCTCAAAATGCACCTTTCTTACCAACCCTTCCATTACACAAGAAATGCCACTACAATTCACAATCTCAGCAACACAGAACATGAAATGTTGGGGAGTAGTTGTAGTAGCCAAAAAGTAACTCTTAAATTGGAGGGGTAGCTGAGGGGGGAAAATGAGATTCATAGAGGGATCAACTTTGTTGTCGGATTCTGTTTAACACCTAACAAACAAAACTTTGACTATTTTGAACTTCAAAGTTTATTTGCTAAAATAAGCATTGCAATAAACAGACAAAACACTATTGAACAGAGTTTTTAAAAGGCATCTGCTAACAGAAAATATTCCATCAAAAATAGTATCTGTTCCTGCATAAATAGGATCTATCCAGTACACACTAAATGAGACTAGAAATGCTTCACAGGCAGGAAAAAAGCCCAACAACATTCGGGTAACCCAGATCACTGCTTGGTAAATACTGGGTCAGACTCAATCTGATATAATACTCCAGAGTGACACAGTGTACATCACAGCACCTCAGATCATCTTCCCAAGGAATCAAAACGTGATCATGTCATGATGCATTCTGATTCAAAATGTTATTTCTGAACAATACCTTCACAGCAATCCCGGCATTCTAAAGTTTTACTTCCTCACAGAAAAGAAAAAATGTCTACTAAAGTGACATAAAAGCATAAAATAGCTCATTAAAGGAGAAATAGAAAGAGTAACAAAAAAATTGCTGGTGAGCTGGTGACTGCTCCACATCAGAAGGTTGTTTTATGAGCAAGGTGTTAGAACATTTGTCTCTGTTGAAGCATCTTTAGAACTAAAATACTAACAATTAAGCACAATGACCAGATTATTTAAGACCAAAACATTTAAACAAAGTATGGTGTGAATCATTAAATGTGATGTGAACTGTCTCATCTAAAAGCACTGAACACAAAGGCCTCACCTCTGGCTCAATCTCCTAGAGCTGAGGATTACTGGATCCAGTACTGGACATTTATTTTGTTCCCTAGACATCTTCTACTGGCCAGTGCTAGAGCCAGGATTGAGGGTTGATCCTACAGGATCAGTACAGCTGCCATAATTTGCTGTTCCTACGCTAAGGAAAATCTTGATGCAAGAGTTGCTTCTAGCATGCCCAAGTTAATTTTGAGGCACAGATAATTCTTGACATTTAGCTTCCAAATAATTACAGTGCTTAAGTTATTGATAAAAATAACCTTGGAGATCTTTTCAGAGGTGTGAATGCTTTTCAAATTTATGTAAAACCATATATGCCAGCTAGAAATCTGCAGCTCAGAATGAACACATTGCTCTATTTTAGGCATACATACACACACAGAGTATTGTAAAATAGAAGAAAACCTAAGTGCTTTGCTTGTCCCCTTTGGAAGATCTGTGTCTGCCCAAGCTGAAAAGGTCTCCAATCACTATGCACAATTAGGACAGCAGAATACAGGCCAGATTTAGCCCTCCAAACAAAGAATTCCCAAGCATGTCTTTGATTTTTATTTTTTTCCTGCGATTTATCCAACAACGAAGGTCACAGCAAACCACAGAGCACACATTTTACTGCTTGTTACAGCTCATACAAAACCACAGCTAGCAACTCTAAGCTAAAATATGTGCTATTTTCCTTAGCTCACGCAGAGCATGCTTGTATAGATATAGCACCAAATTATCAAGTAATCATCGCCCGTGTTAGTGGAAAATAGAGCAGCATCCAACTCTTACTGAAGTTGTGGGAAACCATTCACCAATTTTAACATCTTTCCAAGTGTTATTTATTTTCGTCATTGAAATATCACAGCTTATAAAAATCTTTTAGCATGGGAAGAAAAACTGTATTAGGAAAAGCTTTAGAATAAAATGTGCCAGAATCCAACTATTTCAGTAGAGTGAAGATACACGCAACACATGGCTAACTTACAAATGAGGGAATCAATTCTCATAAATGTTTGTCAACCTAACAGCTACTGACAGAGTAAATTCCATTATGAAGTCATGACATTTATAAAGAAAATTAATCCACTCTGGTTTTTGCCTCTGATTTTTTGACAAATTTGCTGTAACATGTACTTATTTATAGGCTTTAAAGATGAGTGAATTCTTCAATCAATCATTTTCTGGGAACCACAGCCTTTTGTATTGAGCCTTTAGCCTTTAACTAAGGAAAGGCTTTAACTCTTAGGAAAGAGTTAACTAGATGCAAGAAAAAGTATCCATAATAGAGTTAATACTACATATGGCAACATATTAACTTAGATAAGCTGCTTCTGATTTGAAAACAGGTACAGTAGTTGAATTACTAAGCTAGGTACTCAGGAAGGCAGGTTCTATATGTGATATTCACACTCTAGGCTTGGCTTAAAAAAAAATCTACAATCCCTTGAGACTCTACATCCTACTCAGAGTTAGAACAATTCTAACATTTAATTAATTACAATCTGAAAGCTGAAAACCTCTCTGCTCCACGGGAGTCAAGTATTTTCATGTGATCATAAGACCACAGCAGTTTATCACTCATTAGCTAAGTCATTATATTTTTAGTGTTCGTGGTTAACACCTCTTATCTGCAAGTAAAATGCAGTCATTTAAAATATGAGCAGCCATGAAAAAGTGGCATTAAGATGATTCACCCTGCAATTGGGGTTGTCTCAGAGCACCACCTAGTCATTTCTAATCAAGCCAATACATGAAGAGAAATAAATATAAATCAGTCCTTGCATAAGGACGCACAATTTTAAGATAAAAAATTCGGTTTTGTCTTCTAGATAGAATGATAATGATAAGCCCTTTTAACTTCCCTTTCTAAGTCAAGATGAAAGCCTATAGTTACCCCTTTCTAATTTTTAGAGAAATAAGTATTCCACCACAAACTTAAATTTGTACAGTAACATTCAAATCCAAGGATTCAACTTCATGGATTTTCTTTCATTCCAGTAGGACTTTAATATGCACTATTCATGAGTGGAGTCACAGCAAGTAAAAGCGAGGCAGCATTTGCTGTTTTGCAAGTATTTTCTAAAATACATGGTCAGGGCTTGGTAGGGAACATCCTGAACTGTCTCTGCAAACAGTAAACCCATGTAACTCACAGACTTTTTTACTCATGGTTACTCCTCCAAAGTTTTAGAGAAGAAAGGAGAGGAAAACGTGTGTTGTTATACCCTAAGATTTCCCTCTCTTCTCTTCACACTCTGCGAGGGGGTGACCCTGTGCTGGAGTTTCTGGCGCCCTGAACACTGCCTGTCAGCTGAGGAAATGCCTCCTTCAGACAGATGTGAGCCCACGTATCTGCCCCTGCCCAAGAAACCAAAGTATCTCTATTATTAGTGACCTCTCTAAGAGTTCAGCAAGGAGCAGGCATCAGCACTCTGCTCTGTAATTACACAGAGGCCAAATGTGCACGCAGTGACTGTGGAGAGACACCCAAATCCTTTAAGTTCATTGATAGCTGATGAGGTTACCTCTCAGTTCATATCATTCAAGATCTAGTTCTCAGAAGAACAGATAAGCTTCCCACTATTTATCAAGGTTAAAAAGTACATTATTATGTGAAAACATCAACTTAGAGCCTCCACTGCCAGCTTTCTTCCTGTGAAAAATGAGAAAATGTGGAAGAAGGAAATGAATAAACAACTAAGTGGAAAACAGTCTGAGTACCTGGTCCTCTGGCACCTTAATTTGTCCTTCACACTTGCCAGGAACTTACTCTGAGATTACTGGCTAATAATAGGACAGGCTATATATCTCAAACACAAACTCTTCAAAATTCCACATGGGAAACAAGAGTCTGATACAAAATAGTTTTACGGGATAAAATGAACACATTCACTTGCATTTTAATAGTTTGAAGATTTAAGTAAGATTTCTGTTTACACTTTTTCTTCCACATTCTGCAAAAATGTGGTTTACACAGCTGGTTGAAAAAATTCATAATCTCTTCTAGAGACTAAATCCTCTTCACATGACAAATATCTGTCTCACCAAAAAAAAAAAAATTCTGAACTCCAAAGATCCAAAATCCAAAGACTGAATTACCTACATGTAAACTTGGTTCTTTACTAGAGGTGAAATTTTTGACTAAGAATATTAGAAGTTTTGTACTTCTGCAACAGCAAATTCAGTGCTATTTCATGGTTGTGAAATACAACAGTGAAGGATTTCATGGTTTTAGTAGTATCTTACAAAGTCATATATATCAAAGAGTATGACATTACTATTTATTCTCCATCCATGGAAGTGTCCAAGGACAGGTTGGATGGGGCTTTAAGCAACCCCATCTATTGCAAGGGGCATTGGGACTAGACCATCTTTAAGGCCCCTTCCAACCTAAGCCAAGATTTTGATTCTATCTTTTTATTGCTAAGTAATGGAATGTGGAATTTAAACTGACATTTCTGAAGACAGAATCTTGCAATTCAAAACCACCTTCAGTGGTACCATTCCTACCAGTTGGACAGCTCCCATTATTTGTGAACACTCAAAATATCCCCCTTTCTTTTGCCATGTGCAATTCCTGCTGAATGGGATGTTGCCTGCCTTGGTTTCATTCCCAGATCACCTGTTCAAGGAATCACTGAGCTTCCCAACCAAATATTGAGGGGTGCTTCTGCCACTAATATAACAAATAGAGGCTTACATTAGCATTTCCAGATACACATGAAACACCGTATGGAAGCTTACTGTATCTTCTGAGACATCTAACATTAACTCCCCCAAATTTCCTGTCCTACTGCTGTTTACCTAAATGTCACTGCTTCTGCTGTATCACTATGGGAACAGTGGCTGTTCCTTCTGTTCCTATATTGCCACTACCAATCAGTTCTTCTTCGCCAAAATTTTCTGCCAAAACACTCTACGTACTCAAACTTAAAATATAGCCTCTAACAACAAAATTCTCCAGAAAGCATCCACCAGAACGTCAGCCAAACCATTTCCAGATAAAGACAAAGGAGCTGTTTTAAGAGAACTCCCTAGATATCATTCCACTGTCTATACAAACCCTAGTCACCATATCTGGATGTTTCACAGCCTCAAACTTAGTTTTCCTTCCGACAGCCTTTTAAAGCAGAAAGCTATTTCATAGGCAGGAAACTAAAATTCTAAAAAGATAAATATCCTGTCCAAGAACACCAAGGAGTTCAGGGTAAACTAAAACATTCAGTGCTCATCCCCAAAGTCCTTGGCTAAAGTCTTACCTATGTTCTCTTACCTTTTCCCCTATGGCACCAAACTCTTTGACTTTGTTACCCCACATCGTTCAGTGCTCCTTTTAAAGAAAACAACCAGATCTGTAAGCATGAAAATTAACAAAGCCTCATCCCTTCAGCCTGCCATTGCTTGAGTTTTGGGATGACAAGTGGCCTGCATGTGGGGGAAAGAGGGAACACAAAGTTCCTCTCTTCCCGTTCTCAAAAAACCATGCAAAAATAACTTGGAAATGTTTGTTTCTGCTTTATTTGGCCGAAATCAGATGCTCTCAGAAGCTGAAGCTAAATCAGCAGCCCATGCATTTTTCATCCACACTGATACACGCTCTCAGCCATGCAGTGCTTAGGGAAAACAGAGATGTGGGAAGCAGTCAATAGACTTTTACTACAGGAGACAAAGTCCTTTACAAAAGTCACAAGTCTAACCCATGCTGACAGGCCAGGTCTGTGCATGCTCAGTCTACCTGGGCTCAATCTGCATTAACTCCGGGGTTAAGTTAAGACTGCAAAGCCTCCAGCGAGTTTCCGAGTTCAGGGTAAGGTCTTCTTATGGCATTAGGAAAGCAGATGGCACACGTGCCTGGCTTAGGGTGGGCTTGCACCAACACTGAACTCTAGCACTGGCCAGCAAAACTACATGGCCTTGGCCAAAAACACGTATTAGTGACTTTTATTTAAATGAGATAGTTTCATTATATTTAAGAAAAAATGTAAAACATTTTCAGTATCATTCAACTTGGTACTAGAAGGGAGAAAATCTTTCTGTTCTGCACTGTGCCTCAAGAATTAGAGCAGCTGAGGCACCTCAACAGGAGGCAGAGCCAGTCACAGACTTTGTACCTGGAACTATTCATCTCTAGCTTTCAATCAAAGCACAGTCTAGAAAGCACCATTTAATACCACGAGACTTGTAGGTACAGTTCAGTTAAACATTGTTCCTTTTTATCACTGAATTTTTCATTTAGTTTTTCTGAAGTCAGTTGTGTCAAGAGATTTTGAGACCTTATTTTAACAAACATACAAGAGGTACAAAATTTGGTAGGTTGCCTTCTTTCAGATTTTTCCTTTGCTATAGCAAGAAACAAATTATGAGATAACAAGTTACTTGAACTCAGAACTACTAAGCCTTCATGTGATGAAGAGAAGCATATAATTACTTAAATATCATTTCATGATGAATAACTGGTTTGTGCCACACATCATTGGTGTGTGTTCTAAAGGATTCTGGATGAATACATGAAAAAAATAAGTAATGGCACCATAATAAATCCAACAGAGTGAAAACTGCACTAACAAAATGTCTGATAAACATAATACAGCTTTGGGGTATTTGCTACTCAGTTCCTTGGAAGGACTGCATTTGTCTGATTAGCTGAGCCGCAGAAAATGCTGTCTTGCTGGAGGCTGCTGCACTCTGCAGCCACCGTCAGCAACCCAGAAAAGTATAATTATCAAACTGCTGAACCCTATTAACAAACACTTCCCATGCTCATATTCTTACATTGTAAAGAGATTGCCTTTGTGCTGAACAAATGTAAGCAGCTCTGTAGGCTCCTCTGTGCCACTGGATCTCCCACAACCTTTTACTGAAATGCTGCCTGGTAGTTCAGCACAACATACAGAAGCTGTCAGGTGTGATTAAATTCAACATATCACCTGGTTTGTACCACATGAGAAGAGGACAACCAAAAAAAAACTGGGCAAATGAATCTTTGGCTGAACTATTTCCCTCAAACTAATATTTGACATATTATTAGGAAATTTGCAACAAAAATAAATGTGAAGACTAAATTCTGAGCTTCTGCAGGTTCTTTGTCTACTGAGATCGCTTTGCCAACCAACACAGACCATGGTTTGTATTATGTGATTTACCACGCTAACAAATAACAAGATTCAGATCCTTAATAATGGCATCACCCAAAGGTATAATTCTACAAGATTGCAAACTGGTAACAGCTCTCTGCCCCTCGAATAATGATCCCTGTGGAAAAAAATCAGCAACAGTTAGACGCTGCCCAAACTTCTAGCCATGAATCTAAACCAAAAATGTACTGGAATAATACCTTCTAATATTAAAGAAGGGGGGGGAAAAAAATCTTGATTCATAACTAAATAAATCCATGCAAATCAATCTGCCTACCATTTCAAAGTTTAATCAATCCCTACAAACATTGAAAAGTCAAATTCTTTATCATGGTCAGCTGTGCTGACTTCATTGAAAATCATTGAATTATGAGTATACATCTCAAATCTTTATTTAAAGTTTGTTTCAAGTGCTGAAGTCAAGCACCTATTTCTGAGAAATACCACACTGTTTAATCAAGGCGTTCTTCAAAAAAATTGAACTCTAAAAGCCCTTTTCTTCATAAAAATAACCATGAAAAAAATCACAAACAATTCTAAGCAGCTAATTGGTTTTACCAAGTGAATTTTATACAAGCAGATACTACACTCATGGTCTCAATCTCTTCTGAGGCAGGCAGTCGAGGGGGAAATACAATGATATTCAATTTGCAATTCATTAAATGAAAATGTTATCACAAATGATTACACAATGACCAAAAAAAAAGACATCACTTCCATCCTAATTAATATTCTCCCACTATCTCTATATATCCATTTAACCTTTCTTCGTGGCCCTATTCTTCCAGATGGCCCTGCAAAAGAAAGGTTTTGGTGCATGACAGAAGGATAAACAAATCTGAGTTCTTGCAAAACGAATGGTAAACCAAATCACACATTCAATTAACCATGACTGAAAACAGTTTGTCATTAAAGTTCACCAGATTAGAAACTGCATTTCAGTTGATTTAACAGCAACATGAGTCTTTTGAAGTACTCAGGGACCAGCTTTCTAAAAGCACACAAAACTACTCCAGTTCTGCTCAAATTAAGCAAGCCAGCCTTGACCAGCACTTTCAAAAGCCATGGATCCCAATTCTGTGGTATTTCCACACAGCACTCACACACAAACCATGTTGAAAACAAACAGTTCTGAAAGCCTAATACACATCTGATGTGAACATCCTTTTAAAAGAAAGTAAACACCCATACTCTGCATAACCTAGAGTTTTAAAACAGGTTTTATAGAGAAACTCCAAATAGTACTTATGGCAATCTGTGTTTGGTGTGGCATTGATACGTGGCAACATAAAGCTTCTCAATTCAGTGTGATCATATTTTGAGTAAAACTTTCAGAAACCGTTTTCAGGGTTTCCTTTAGCATAGCAGCTATTGTCAAGGCATAAAACGATAATGAGTATTTTGTTAGATTTACATACTCAATATTGGAGTAAACGAGTAATTCACATGCTTTCAATAAAGTCAGTAAAGTAGTTTTATCACCAAGATTTTTCATGGGTTTTTTCAGAGCATTTCAAAATCAACTTTTACTCTATTCCAACAGTTCGCATATAAAGTAAAAACTTCTTCCACTCGTCTTAAATGCTCAATTCATATTTCAATTACAGCTATTTTAATACCAAATCTAACTACTTTCACCACTGACCACTCAACTGATACAGTAACTAATACGATTGTTCTGTGGTTTTAAATGAACAGATTTACTTTTATTACAACCAGTCTATACTTAAACATTTCACAGGCGTCTCTTCATCAAGCAGGGAGCAAGGGAAAAGAAGAGTGGGGAATCACTGCTCTCCAGAGCACAGAGAAACCCAGGGGAAAAAAAAAAAAAAGTCTTCTCTACCAGTGCAGCACTATTCTGTTTGGGAGACTGACTTTAGGCCATAATAGAAAAAGAACTTTTTCTGGTGTATGCTCTCTCTCCCCAGGCAGTTTGCCAGTAGTGCACTACCAGCAAATCTCTTTAAGGAGAGACAAGCCCTTAGTAGGAATTCCCCACAGGAACAAGCTTGCAACTTTGAACACAGAAAAAACATTTCCTTTCAAATGGGAATGATTAAGTACATCTTTTTGTGAGGCCTTCTGGTCTGGACAACTGAGAAACTCTCTCTTGCATTAAAAAAAAAAAAAGAGTTCTGTAGTGTCATTAACTGAAATCTGTAACACCAAACTGCAGATTTTCACATACCCTTGTACTCCAAACAGACATTTTGGGATCCAGGTACTTCAGCACGGATAAAGTTATACTGGGACACACAAACAGAGAAACCCAGGGGCAAAGACTTGACTTCTACAAACCCAAACAACCTTTCTACCAGTTGGAAATTGCCAGTCATCCTGGTCATATCTTTCCTTTAGGAATGTCCCTCTTCCTAAACCAGAGTGTGAAATAAAAATTCTGTTTCATTCACAGCTAGAGATGGACTTGACACATGCAATTACGTTCACCAGAAAAATCCAAGAGCTGTTTCATATCACTGGGGTAGTGCAGCACAGACAGGCCCAGGAACTTACTGCAGGATAAAGTGGGACTAAAACACTAACAACTCCAAATTCTCATTTGTTTTGCAGAGGTGTGCATTACAACACAAAGGAAAAAGTTTTCTAAATTCAAAATCTGCACTGAAAAATCAAAGTAATCCATAATAATTAGCTAATGCATATCACTGAAGTTTTGAGCTGACAGTAATATTAAATAAAAAATTGAAACTGAACTAGGAAGACAGGGCTGAGTACTACATTATAATATTTTTTAATAATCCCCTTGCAGAAATGCCATCTATTAAGAAATTCTTGTAAATGTGCAAAGGTTACTTACTGATTCATTCTGTCTCACCTAATAACCATCAAATAACATTATTATTAATTTTCAGAAAGATAAGACATGTTGTTCTTGTAGTTAAATAGGTATTTCATGGGTTTTTGAATGAGAAAATACATGTCAGGGTACCAATGTACATTAAAAATATAGCAAAAAAAATTATCAAAACTATCCCTCAGAGCATTTCCATATACACAAAAAAACTGATCCAAGTCTCCTCATTTTAAGCCTTGTTGGGGATTTTTTGTTTTTCAGATTTGAACTACTGACTTTCTCAAGGCCCTTCCTGACTATTGAACACAGAGACATGCAAATACTTTTCACTGACTTGAATCAATGCACAATATAAAATTACTGTGGTATATCAGTTACAATTAGATCCTATAACTTTAAATCTTTTTCAGATTAAACTTAATGATATTTTCTCTTAGAATAAGTTATCTGGTATCGTTAGTATGGGTAGCTTGGCTAAGTACACACAAGTCATTATAAGGTCTCCACCATGTTTTCCCAAGCACAGTGAAGTGTTTTCAGTAGAGTCCAAATTATCTTGCATCTTTCCTGAAAAGTTTACTTGGGTGACTTTTATGCCAGATAGCAGAGACATTAGGAGAGAGCATTAGCTAAGAATCCAAAGATAGAAAAATATCAGAAACACAGTATCAAAAAGTTATTTAGATTGGAAGATTTTCTAAGTGAGTGGAAAGAGAGCCAGGCCTTAAAGACCCTTGAGCTGAAAAAGTAAACAAAGAAAAGACAGTAGATAAACATAGAAATCCTTCTAAGATACAGCATTGAACACTTAGCAATTAAACAAAAATCTTTAGAATTATTTACTAAATGTGGTTAAAATTTATAGAACCCTGCAACAATATTTTCAGATAACTTATGTATAGAGGATAACTGGGTGCAAGGCAAAAACCAACAACCTTTTCAATGGATGGATTAATTAGTCATGTGGCCTTAGAACTGAATGAGTCATCGAGTTGCTAATGAGATAAGGGCAGGAAGCCTGACACCTCTAAGTCAAGAGTTCAACCGGTTCTTCTCAGAGTACTCTCCTGCTGTGCCCTAGATCGAAGGCACACTGGCTTTCCTCCTGCTGGAGGGACTCAAAGAGCCACGTAAAGCTACTTACAGAGGAAATCTTTGCCTGAAAGTAGGACACAAACATTACCTTCCTGTAGCAGTGTCCCCCACTACGGCTCTCCCAGTCCCAGCCACCTGGGATAAAGAAGAGGCATCCAGGACCATCAGCACCTGACCTGCTCTGCAAGCACAGGCTGGAGAGACAACCTCTAGCACAACTCACTTTGAGAGGGTTCCCCACTGACAGCAGTGCTCAAACAAGGATGAAGAATCCTGTTATCAGGGGCACAGAGACTTTAATTAACGTTAGGGGCCCTTTGTGCACTAGAGGCAAGCTCTTTACTCATGGGACTTTGCCAATTTGCTGTAATTTATACAGCTGGGTCTCCCACCCCCGACTCTGCTGCCAATCTCTTCTCAAGTAGAGCAGTGTCACCACTGCAAACCTTGGGCGTCTAGTCACAAGGGATGCAGTGCAACCAAAGACTCAACTCAAACTTCAAGTGTGTCGTTTTCATCAACTCTGGGTGGACGGATGCCTTCTTATTGCTCATATTTACTTATTGAAAAGAAGGAAAGAAAAAGAATAACCAACAATGTCTTGACCTCGGCCAAAATCCAGACTTGTATTGTGCTGGTCTGCCTGCACATGACAAAGGAAGAAGCCCAGTGCAACTCAGGGCAATGGGAAAGGCAGCGGGAGGGAAAGCACAGAACAGAACATGGGACAGCAGGATGACACCAGGAAGACAAATTGCGGTGGGAGAACAAGATAGGGAAAAGCATGCTGCACAAGAGGACAAACAGAAGAGAAAACACAGAGGGAAGCCAGAGGGTAGAGGCAAAAGATAACAAGAAAGAAATGAGTGGGAATTTAAAGACAAAAAACATGAAGGGAAATAACATGCCACAGATGAGGGGGGGAAAAGGAAAAGACAGAAGCAGAAGAAAGATATATATGGGAAGCCCTTTCTGCTAGAAGCTGCTTCTTATCAAGCTCAGACAAGAAACATTTCCAAAAAGGAGAGCTCAATCAAGCATGGAAAGTTCAGATCACCTGAAACTTCTGAAGGCAGATGAAAGAAACTACCTTAAAACATGAAACAGTGAGCTAATCAGCATTTCATCCCAAAGTACCTTGCCTCTGCTCTGCTCTAAAAACTTCTCAGTTCCATAGTAGTTTCACCCACCTACTTGGAGAAGAACAGGACCCACTTGTGTCAGTACATTCAATGATTAGGGACTAATTACTAAGGAAGTAGAATTCAGGATTAAGTTCAGTAACTGTTTTTAAAGTTCATCACTCTGTACTGCAGTCTGTGCAATACACACAGCCAGAAAGAACTACTCCAGTCAAAATACAGAAAAGAAGATCCCTCCCTCCTGCCTCCCCTGGCACACAACAAAGACACATCAAGGTGTTTTAGACAAAGGATTAGACAAAATTCCCCATTGAACACAGGACTGTAACACTTGGCAAGTGGTCAAGCACAGTCCAGTCTGAATTTGATTCTGCACTTCTGCTTTGTTTTGTATCACTCACTACTAACACCTCTTTCCTGACAGAGGATAAGTATGACCATGAATCCACTGAGCAAGAAGGTAACTGCAGTGCACCCTTGATCCCAGAGACCAGCAAAAAGGCAAAACACAAACCAGAGCTTGTGCATCCAGAAGACAAAAAAACTAATAATGAAAGGGACTCCTATCCTACAACATCATTGCTTTTACCATCTGCTTAATTCAGTCACCAATATAATGAAAAAACATTTTCTTGCTTCCCTAAATTATCATAAATATCACATAGCATGCTGCTGGCTCTATCACGAAAACATCAGTAATTGCAACTTGCAAATCAAAGACAAGTGACCAACACAGAAACAAACAGCTGAACTATCCTCACACTCCACTTGCACTATCAGTTTTCTATAAATAGCCTACAATTCCAAAAGGAAGGTTGTGGAGCCCCCTCACAGACCTTTATCTTAAGATATTTAGGATTAAAGACAGACTCATTTCCGGGAATAACGATACCCAAGATACAGCCTATTTTTTTAAAATATGCTGTTTCTCTCAAGATGTGTATACCTGTTTCTTAAAATGTTTGTTGTATTTTTGCTTATAAAATTTATTTTGCCATTGCTACTGCAACAGGTAACTAATTTTGTGTTGGTTAGGCACCAGATGTGGAAACAATGAGAAAGGAAGAACAGGGCTCACTCACAGCCAGAGGTTGGGTGGTTGACGCATGGTCAGTGTTGCACTGGCTCAGTCACAGGCCAAGAGAGACTCAGAAATTCTCTCGGGTTTCCCTTACAAGTCTTGGAAACTCCATCAGACAGACTCTGCCCTCTACCATCCCACCACAGAGAGCAGAGAATACCTGCTCTGCACACACATCCTCTCATTGAGGTTGTCACTGCAAACTGTCCAAGTCATAAAGGATGAACACGTGGACTGCTTAAATTCTCACATACGTACCTTCTCACGAGCCCAACCAAAATGGAAAAGTTTACATTTCTAGTTCCCACGTGCCAGTGTTCCACTGGTTTTTGCTCTCATACCATTGCTTCCTGGTTCTGAGGCTGATTTACAAATTACGTCTACTTTGTACTCATAGAAAAACCCCACATGTATAAATACTTCATTTTTTTGTTTACAAATTTTGAAAAAAAGAGACAGTTCAGTTAGCTGATGGAAAGCAATTCATCTAATCAATTCAATGAAGCAATATTGAGAGAAGCAAGCTAGATATAATATCCATATGCAAACTAAAATTTATGAAGCTGAGCTTGAATTAAAGCCAGAGTGGGGCAGTCTCCTAGCAAGATGAGAGTGCAGGGCTCAGGTCAGGCATCCATGTCTACATGCAGGGAGCTAAAATCCTGCCAAACCTGTAAGGTTTGATGACTTCAGATTTCGTCTATTCACAAACCAGACAAAAGATCTGAATATTATTAAGGGAATAATCCCTTCTCCCACTGTGAGACACAGCCCTTTCTCAAACACTTAAGGACACCCACACCTCAGGCAGCAGGAAACACAGCATCCAGCAGGTTCCCAAGCAAGCCTGAGGATTTCTAACTCAGCTCTTCTACTACATTCCCTCACAGTACACTTGAATCCACACTAACAGAGGAAAATTGTCATTGAAGTACCAGAGGAGAGACACGAATCCAGACCACTGGCTGATGTATTTCAAGATGGAGAACCTCAGTCATAAGAAAAGCCAATGCTGCTCGTTCCAGAACTATTTATTTTATTGGATTGAATACACAGGATGTGTCTGTCTGCTCCCTTCTTGAGTTTAGGTCTGTCCCAGCAACTGAAAGTATATTGTCGGTATAAATTCTGTTCTTTGAGCAAATTTAGTGGAATAACTCAACTTCACACAGATGAGGGGGGGAATTTAATGAGAATTTGAGATAATTTAAATGGTCAAGTAAACTTTATATACATATTATTGCGGGGGTTCAAGAACCCTTCTACTTGAAATACATAAGGACTAAGAATCTCTTACTAAAAGGAAAAAAATAAAAACAAACACATAAATTATTATTCCTTAGTTTAACCTGGCCACATTAGATAAAAAAAGAAAAATCATCAGAGATGAAAATGTCCATTGTCTTTCTAAATACTAGCACGCTGTAGAATTGAAATTGGGTCAGAAACACCAGACAATAACCTAACAAAACTAATGCTGGAAACATTTTTCAAAATGATTAGCCTCTGACACAAGTAACTACTTTACCCTTTTCATGTAATGCTTTCTGAAATTAGTTATTAGCGGATCTCGGGGTGGATTGACAGCTATGGAGATTTGTGCCCTGAATTTCTCAGGGGAAAAAAAAGAAAGTCTGTTGGTTGGCTGGTTACACAGCTGCATAACTCGTTCTTTACATTGACCTGAATTATTCTGTCTTTCATCAGCAATTTTTATTGTCCATATTTGCTTAATCTCAATTTAAAAAAATTAAAATTGGGTCATCTGCACAAAGTAATTACTTTTAGAAAAATAAGCATATACACATCACAAGTTATGCAAACACATTCATAAAATACAAGACCTCATATCAACCCTAACTTCCCAGGTAAATGAATCCAAAGTTACCTACTTTTTGGTATCTAATTCTTTATTTCATGAACTTCCTCTCCCATCCCAAGAGTCACATGCAGATTTTGAGTGCACAAGACCACTCAACTCCACTATTTCAAGATGGAGTTTAATATAAACAACAAAATCATTGCAATGTAATTCAACGTTACCCTTGAGTGATAGCCTTTGTAAGTTTTAGAAAATTTTAAAAGAATTGAGCTCCATTTTATCTTTTCAAGCACAACCCTAGTATACTATTTTCAATCAAAGAAATACATTTCTACACACCACTTACTGCAGTACCATCCCTTTTTTGAAAGATCATTTATACCAGCAGTGGCCGCTTTGAAAATTCACATTGATGTTCCTATCACTTTAAAATGTATTAATGCAAAATTTCCCACCATCCTCTCATTAAAAATTAAAATATCCAGTAAAATAAACAGCCAAATAGCACCATCAAAAACTGCAAACAGAGTAGACAAGTACACTAGGAAAGGCAGTAAACCTTCAAGTCTGACACAAGTACCAGAAACAGTAACAGCTAGTAAATATATGTAATCAATATAAGCAATAGAAACACAAATTAAAGTTTTTATGCCACACGAATATATGGACGCACAGAGCAAAATATTAATGCACATTTCTCTCCAAAGAATTTTACTGATGAAAACCCTCATTTTGAACACATGACAAACACTTACTACTGGGGGGGGAAAAAAAAAAACCACAAAGCAATGATATATACATTTTGTAGTATCACTAGACACCAATTTCTTTTACTGAAATTACCTATATTTAGTGCAGTCTCAAATACTAGCAGTTAATCATGTTAAAAGCATAGCAAACAAATACAAAATAAAAATTCCAGAGTACTTACCAAATTATGATTAGTTGAATTAGAATCATCTTCTGGGAATGGGATGTAAACAGCTAAGGCCACACAATTGGCAAAAATAGACAGTAGTATAAATATGTCAAATGGTCTGGAAAATATTGTTAAGGAACTCATGACATATGAGTATCTACAAACTTTTAAGTCTAGTTCTCCTTTCAGTATCAGTGGTAAAACAAGTCTTACTTTAAGACAATCTTTTGACTGATAACTCTGACAAACACTCCATCACCTTTAGTTATAGCACTATATATACCATATTATTTTCCATCACAATGATCCTTCAACGTCCTCTTCCTTTTGAAAAGAGTGAAAACTATTACTCATGCTGTCACAGAGCACTTTATATTAAATTCCAAAGACGAATATTATTATCCACTCTTAAATCAACATGTGGGTCATCATAGTGGGCAAGGAATAATCATGGAGATGTTCTGTCCTCATACACTTACATAGGTCTAATTAATATACATTTGTCCAAGGAGGAAAATCATTTGAAATACAGTATTCTCATAGTAGGATATGAGAAAGATTCCCAGAAAACCACAACTGTTCTCTTATAGGAGAGCTAGAAAGCTGTACAATTGACACAGGAAAATGCTGAGCCCCTCCATGTCTCTGACAGTTGCATTCCTGAATCCAAAATAGATGAAAGTTTGGGTGAGTTGAGTAGAAAATAGAATCTCATGGCTGGTGTGGCAGCCACACAAAGAGAGGCTACAGACTTTCACACTGACATCAGCGTGGACTGCAGCTCCGCTTTCTATACTAGAGCTGGATGTCAGCAGTGGAAACCTGGAGATACTTTCTGTCTTCCAGAAAAGAATTTCTTGCTTTTCTTAAAATTCATGCATATAAAGCTCATCCTTCAGTTCTTCATTGATTTTCCTTTCTCCCAAGGTATTTTACCGTTCTCAATGACCAGAAACATGGAGGTACCCAGATCAACCTATCCATGGAAATTTGGAAAATAAGTACTTTGGACCTCAGCTATGATTTTTGGCATCCTTTCCTGTATTTGATGCACAACGTCTGGATATGTTTCCATAAGAGTCCCATAAAAGACTGGGGTAAGAGCACTAAATATATTCAAAAGCACATTTTTGCCAGTTTAAAAAGTTCCCTGGGGAAAAAAAAAAAGAAGTCCTACAAAGCCCATATGTCCTATAAGATGTGTTAAATTTTGTTTGCTGGCCTATTAAAAGTTTGTCACCTTGAGGGCCACGTTTACATCTACAGAGCAGATCAACATCAACAGCTGCTATATTGTGTACAAAATAAAGTTACAACAGCATTTTCCAGGCTGGAGTGAGCAATTGATATCATCACAAGACTGACAATGTTGTTTTATGATGTGGTGCTGCTGGGACAAATTCTTGCTGAGTTATTCCACTCTAGACCCACAGTAATTTCATTTACCTGACCTTAGCCAAGGAGAGGCCAATTTACCGAAATTAGTTGGACTTCTACCAGTTTAAATGAAAGAAGCCATTTCACTATCTTTAATGTGCAATTGAATTTTGTACAAAGAACTGAGAAACACCAACCCTATAAATGAGTAACAGCTCTTATTGCCAGGTTGGCTGTTCTGTTTATAGTAACAAATTGAGTTTTACTTCAGTAATCTACTGTCTTGAACAGCTGTTTCCCATTACAGGGATGTTGCCATGGCTAATAGGCTAACATTTTTGTCCTTGTACCTCAGCAAAACTATTTTCTATTTCAAACCTTCTCTTGGTAATTAAATAATATACCAAACCAACATGCTATCACTTCCACCAGAGAAATACACGTATTTCCACATCACAACCAGTGAACTAAAGAAAAAGCCATCCTTCCCATCACAAAAGTCATCATGAACACAAGCCAGCGTCTCTAATCTCCCATCTAGATGTACATGCTTCCAAATATGTTTGGTGGTAGACATAAGTTGTACAAACTCAGGAGATTAATATATTTCAGACACTTGTGTGTACTCAGAACATTTCCTTGGCTTAAGTAAAAATCTTCCCTACTTTTAGTACCGGGGAAAAAACAATCTTCTAAAGAAGATTTCTACATCTGACTCATTTGCCCTAATGGCAATACACCAAATTGCAACATGGAAGATACAGATTTGATCTGTATCTTTTAGCCATCATTTGTATCTTTTAGCCATGGCTAAATGTATTCCTATTCATTCTTCCTTATTTGGAAAGGCAAAAAATGCAATGCAGAGACTCGCTGGAATATAATGTAAGCTTGAAAATGTTCCCCCAACTTCTCCCAGAAAAAAGGAACAGCTATGAGCTCTTCTCTGACTTTGAGCTACCTACTTCAGTAAATGATATTCTGTGTCAATGTGACACAAGGGACAATATTTAACAGCAACTGAACCCAGTTTGTCTACCATTGACGTTAATGACAGTTACCCACATGAACAAGTGAAGTAACATGTAAGTTGTGATGCTCTAAGAGATCCCGTAAAACAATTCCCTTGATACGATCACAAAATGTAAGAGAATCATTTAAAAAGCAAACTGCAACAAAGGATACTTCCATTCTACTAGACTAATGCAGGCTCTTCGTATTGGATTGTTGAGGGATAAACAGAAAAGGGCACGGGGTGGCCGACTATTGGACGTATTACCCTGTTTTTTGCTCTTGGCATATTGCTGGCGTTTTCTTTGGGACAGAGATCCTACAGGCTGGGCTGTGGTGGTACTCATATTTTGGGCAGCCTTTGCTTGTCTAGCAGCATCGATTGCAGCTTGCCAAGATAGAACAGTTTGCTTGGATGGTGCTGAACTGTTTGACTGAATAGCTGGTCCGTCACCAGGGAGAGGAATCCTGGTGCTACTTGCATAGTTCACCTCTGTGGGACAAAAGAAAAAAAGTACTTGGTTATAATCTTTTCACACTAAAATGGGTCCTAATCCAAAAAGATTGTTTTAAGACCTCAGGGTAGTGTGATGCTTCCGTTACATATCCAGATATATATATGCATACACTTATGCTGAGGTATATGCAATTGAACACCAGAAAAAATGCTCAGGAATCAGTTTTATAACTTCAAGACTGATCTAAGTGTTGAGACACAAACACGTCTCATTTTGATTCTTCCACTTGCAATGTCTTTTTCTGACTGGATGGAAGCCTTCCTGTCCTTGTGTTTACTTAGTAAAACACACCTACCCCTTAAGATCAAGTTTGCTGTAGCACCTCAGCATTTACTACTCTCTCAATTTATTTTGGTCAAAAGAGTAGTTGTTTAAAATTCTTACGCATTGTTCAATTAAGAATAAGCAGCAAGGTAGAGGGGGAAGTCCTGTAAGCAAGTTAAATCTTGCCCTGCTTTGCATTCTCAAAGAAAAATGCGTGGATGCCTCCCACAAGCGAAGATCCAATATTGTCTGCGATAAACACTTTCATAAAGCTCTACTGTCTTTCGCGCTAGAAATCACAACCATGAACCCATTGTAAAAGGATGAGCGTTGGTTCTGTAAAAGGATGGTGTTCGGTTTTGCTTCTCCATGAGAATTTAAAAAAATAAACTGCACCTTCCAAATAATAATCGAGTCCTCTTTATGCAGATGACAGCAAAGAGGCAAAACACCACCTCCTCGCAAGGATCCTTCCTCGCGAGCTCTTTGACTAGCGCAACAGTCTACTCCTACATGCACCTGTAGGAAGGAGAGGCTCCTGAGTGCGATTCAAAACTTGATGCCTGGGTGGGGAAAAAAATGGAGGAACGGCACAATATACGTGCTGGGAATTGGGGCTGGCAAGAGAGATGACTCTGAAACGGATCTACCCAGGCAGGGCAGGAAAAATTGCTCCCCGCCAAGCAGCGGAGAGGCAGGGAAAGCACAGCCCTCCTGCTCCAGACGGGGGGCACAGACCACGGGAGCGCCGCGAACGCGGGTGGACGCGGCCGAGGCCGGCGCCGGCCCCCGCTCCGGGGGCGCGGGAGCCCTAAGATGGCTCCCCGGGATGGCGGCGGGGAGTGGGGGGGTCACGGCGGGGCCCCCACGGAGCTGCCGCGGGGAGCGGCACCGGCGCG